>JAOVYX010021671.1:0-15494 GCA_035668315.1 Drosera spatulata
GGCGTTTAAATGTTTAAAAGGAATAACCTAAAACTAAATTAACTAGATTGAAATAAAAAAATAGACAATACAAGAGGAATAAAACAAACATGTAGGGTAAAAAAATGATGTGTGTTAACATCACCAGCATGACAAGGTTACGGCCAAAACTATTAGGGCCACTCAATTTCTTCATTCTGGTGATCTAGTCACCTTAGGCTATGGCCAGAGATCACCTGTGCAGTCACACAGCTGGGATGGCATCGCACTTTGCCGACGGGATGGCCTACTTACGTGGCACTCATCAGAGAGGTTTTGAGCAGATGGACAAGCACTGTTGGCATTGCACCTGCTGATGATCCAGTGGAGGAGTATATCTCATTTCAGCTAGGAAATGAGATGTGGAGGTTGAGTATGACAGAGTTCTACGGGGTTTATCATGTACGAGCCGGTGGTTGTAGAGATTATGAGAAAGGGTTATGTGCCTTACTTACAGGCGTTGTGACAGGAGCTGACATTGACTGCAGGCTACAACCCTCATAGTAGGAAGAGCTCTGGGATTAGGAACCCAGTGCTGCATACTCTTCATTGGTTCCTTGTCTATACACTATTGGCTTCTAAGATTAGCCAAGGTGCTATCTCCCAGAAGGAGCTGAGTGTATTTTTTGTGCTTTTGCACAACTTGATTTCTCCAGCACAGTATCCATACCTCAGTACTGGATACATGCTAGTGGAGAAGATCGAGTCAGTTATAGGAGTGCTTCTACGCCTATACTTATTGATGGGCTACTTACACCGCTCGCTGCGCACTTTGGGTTTGACCTATCGGCTGTAGCGTCACTATTAGAGCCCACTCGCTGACCTTTCAGCATTGACAGCTTCATCCGCATCAGGATGATATCAGTAGACAGAGGGGTCTATTATTTGATGGCTAGAGCTGGTGAGGACCCCATGTGACTTTCTTTGCCTTCCAGTTCCATTATACTCTCCGTTCGAAGGAACTGGGGATTTCCTCCACTTGCTGATGATGACTATCAGGCTGAGGATGAGGAGGAGTAGGATTCAGAGGGGGATACAGCCATGAGCGAGCCTCAGGCAGATCTTCCCTAGTCTTTCCCTCAGCCAGATTTGTCGCAATCTTCGTACCAGTCCCAACATTCACATCATTTACGGCAATCTATTTCACGCCATTCTGGCCCAAGTGCACATGAGCAATTCACTGCACCTCCAACGGACTGGTACACTGCTTATTAGTCTCTACATCAAGAGGTGGCCGACTTACGTGCTGACGTGACTACGCGTTTGGATGCTATGCAGCAGAATCAGGAAGACTTCCAACGCCGTATCTTTGATTATTTAGACAACCGATTTCCACCACCGCTAACTCCTATGTGAGTTTCTTAGCTAGTCAGTCTAGATTCATGAGTCTGTATTTCTTATTGAAACTACACTTTGTCTTAGCTTAGGGGAGGTTGGTCATTCCTAGACATTCCATTTATGTTTTTATTTTGAGTCAGTTGTATTTTTTCATTTTAGAGATGTATGAATCTTTCAATTTTATGCATTCTCATTCTATTTTTATTGACTTAGTTCCCTCAATGCCCGTACCATATGTTTCACGAACATAAGTAATGAATTTATTTCCATGTGATCATCACCTTTCATTTCTTCATTACTTAATTATGCTTCTACGTATGTTTTCTTTTGTTTTCTCTCTTTCATATATATATATATTCAGTGTGAGAGAGAGTGAGAGGGACTAATTTTTACTATCAAGTTATGTTTTGTCAGATGTCGAACACTAACTTGCCAAATGGAAGAGAAATCAGCATAATAAGTGTAGATAGATGGATTGAGGACATAGACGAGCAGATTGTTGACACGAACTACCGCACAGTGGCTCCTACACCTTGAAGCTTCAACATCTTGAGGCGTCACACAACTGAGCTTAAAGAAAACGAAATACGTACGATCCTTAGCGTCACATGATGGAGCTGCTCCAAGAGACGAAGATAACACAAGAGTCCATAGCATGTGAGGTCAACTATATTCGTACGATCCTTGAGTCTTAAAGCGGGATAGATGGAATGATTCGAGATATATGGAACTGGTATAAAAACTTTGGATGTTTATCGGGTGAACCTTAGCTAACAGGTATTCTTTTGTCCTCTGTGCTTTACTTTTCTTTTTACATTGAGGACAATGTAATGCTTTACCTTAGGAGAATTTTTAGGGTTGATGAGTTTTTTTATTTATTTAGAGTCTTTATTAGAGTCATATAAAAACATTTGATTGAAAATAGAAAAAGATTTGAAAATGAAAGAAAAAGAAAACAAAAAAAATTGTTTTTAAATATATGCTTGAGCAAAGTAAAATGATGATTTATGCCTTGACAGTTGTTGCACTAATACATGTAGTTTAAATATTGTCTCTAAGGAGGTCCTGAATCTTCGCTAACATCATTCTAGTACATTCCTATGAGATGACCTTTTTCATGTGGAGATAGCGCTTAAATGGTGACTTGAACCATAGGTAGACACTTAAAAAAAAAAGGCAGAAAAAATAACCTTCGTGATCCCCTTTTATGTCACCTTTTCACTTATCCACCAAATATAGGGGGCATGGTGTGAGTTTTTGAAAAAAAAAAAAACTTTTATGTTTAGTAAACACTCGTTTTTCCATGGTAACCCTCATGCTATTTTTGGTTACTGGAGAATGCTCTTGACCTACTCAAAAAAACGGAAAGAGAAAAAAAGGAGAAAAAAATTGCAAGCAACAAGCTTTAAAAATACCGTGTCCCTTACCTCGGTAATCAAAATTACCATCTACGGATAAAAGGGGGGACGTGGTATTCAACAAGATGAGCTTGGAAATAAAAAAGATACATACCCAGTACGAAATCTAGACCTCCTTTGAGACCTTGGTCGCTTTGGGAACGATCCTGTATAAGGAAGCAACGGGGTGTAATAAATGAATTTTGAATTTGAGTTTTCGAAATGTTTTGTCTTGCTACATCTCGGGAATCTACTAGGTGTGAAGAACCATGAGAGAGAATGATTTGAGGGGTAGTGATGTGTGTTAAAACACACATTTTTTTTATAACGTTATAACCTGCGTTTTGTTTGAGTTTTGTGTCTTTTTGATTAGAATTTAGTTTGTTTTGTTTTTAGAGTTGGATACTGTCGTAGTTTTGTGTGCAGAATGACGATACAAGGATGGATTCTGCGCAAAACTGGATTTCAGAGTTTATTGACGTGTATTGGAAGTGCTAAAAGAGGTTCTGTATCAAGTTGGAGTCCAAAGGGATGATTTTTCATCATGTTTGCACGAGGTCTAGGTGACACGGTCATGTCACATTATTGCACAGCCATGCCACACTTAAACAGTTGTTCACTCATCAGAGACGCACGACCATGTCGTATCTAACGCAGCCGTGTTACGTGAGTATCATCCTTAGTTTTCAGAACGCAGGGTCGTACTAGAGCCAAACACGACAGTGTTGCATGATGTTCCAAACAGGTTTGTGCTTGACATGGTTGTGCATCAGTTTGACACAGCCGTGTCGCGTTGAATTTCAAAAGATGGATTGAATCCTGAACGTCGATTTCAGGTCTTGAAGATGCATCCTCGAGTTCTCTATAAATACCAGAGGTCCTTTTTCACAGAAAGGAGAGGTTTTTTTTTTTTTTTTTTTTACACAGAAACGCTGCCGCAACACAGAGAAAAAAGTAGGGAAACATCGCCAATCAAGAGAGTCAATACATCCGAGCAAGGAAATCATCACCGAATTGATCGATGCGCTAAGGTGACGATCAAAAGGCTTCATCAAAGGACATATATTCATCAACAATGATCTTTGTTGATCATAATTGGAAGAGAAACTTCTATAACCTTTTTTATATTGATCTTGTCTCTATGATCATAGGTTTTATAGTTGTTATTATTCAATCAATTGTTGGATCTATGAATTGTGTTGATTATATTGTGTTTGGACAGATTTTCTTATCTGTGTTTAGTGAGTGATTTCATTGTAGTGTGAGGATGTAGACGTATTTATGGTGGATTTCAGAGATGAGACATGATTACAATATTTATTTGCTTATGTTTTAATGTTTGTTTCATGGATAAATTGATTGAGTTAAATTACGATCATATGATTTAGAATAGGACATTCTAAGTTGTATAATCAAGATTTTATGCATTTGTCATTCTCTTTTGATAAAATATGATAGCAAACTAAAAGTTATATCATTCTCTTTTGTATAACTTTGAGTATTCATTCCAATTGAACTTATTCTTACTAGTCATTCTCTTTTGCTAGTTTATATGGAATGTTGAGTTATGCGCGTAAGCAATACTAGCTAAGTTAGGTTCATTCTCTTTTGGCCTAACTAATGTTAGGATTAGCTCATTGGCACATGAATTAACATTATCGGCTGTAGCGTTAATTAAGTTTCACTTCATTACTACATTCACAAACATGATTAAGTAAGAAAAAAAATACGATCGATGAAGAAATCCAACCTAAACACTATACATTAGTTACACTTTCCTTTTTCCATCTTTAAGAACTCGTTTATCTTTGTTGTTTAGTGTACTTTAAAACGGCAATCTCAAAGCCCCCAAATAGCAAGTTTAGAATCACTCTTAGTACATTAGTAAACTCGTTCCTTGTGGGATCGTCCCTGACTTATCGCTACTGCATTACTTTAATATGTTGCTATTCAGTGGCATAGTTAGGATATAATTTGCACACCTTGCGACGGGCGTGTCAAAATGTTTTTTGCAGTTTTTCTAACTTTCTGGCCAGTGTATGAACTTGCAAAGTGGACGTGTCACAAGATCAAGCGTGAAGGAGAAAGTAAGGGAGATCGAGCACAGCTTAGAAAGGCCGAGGCAATCTTCTAAATTTTCAAGAAACCGCGGTGAGAACGTTCCAATTTCAATTTCTGCAATGGCTGAAAATCAGAATAACTTGAACAATGTCAAAAATAATGTTCATCCTGAACGTACCCTTAGGCAAATATCTGAGTACAACGTTTATAATAATTCACCTATGGGTATTGTTTTAGTGGTAGACTGGGAGAATGCCCTCATCGTCATCTCCAGGAATTTAGGGTAGTTTGTGAGAATATGAAACCCGAAGGGTTTAAGAATGAGGTGACGCAGTTAAGAGTGTTCACCTTTTCATTAAACGATCAAGCAAAGAACTGGTTCTTTGACTTGCCTCCTAATACTATAACAACTTGGGAACAATTGCAAAGGGCTTTTCTTAAGAGGTACTTTCCAACATCAAGAGTTACTGATATCCAAACACAAATCAGTAGCATCCAACAGAGACCAAAGGAGATTTTCCATGAAAACGTTTAGTTGCCAGTTCTCCGAATCACCAATTTCCTTAGTACCTCCTAATTCAATACTTTTATAATGAAATGTCCTATTATGATAAGTAATTAGTTGATGGGGCGTGTGGAGGAGATTATCAAGATCTTTCTCCGACAGCTGCTCGAGAACTTTTTGAGAAAATAGCTGCTCCATTACAGACTCAATTACTTCCCAATGACATTTCGAGACATGCTCATGAGCTGTCTCATTATAATGACACAAATTTATCTGAGATAAAAAGTATGTTAACCAAAGTTTTGGCTCAAAACAATCAAGATTCACCACCGCAAGTTAAGGCATGTGGTATCTGTTTGGTTCCTGTACACGTAACTGACCAATGTCCAATCTTATTCGAGCAAGAACAAGCAAACGTTGTAGGGAACTTCCCAGGTCCTCTAAGACCTATGAACAATCAAGGTTATACGCAAAATTCTAATAATCAAAGGTGGAATAACTATCAACCCCAGTACCAAAAGTCGACTCCATCAAGATTTTACAACGTGAAACCTCAACAGATCCCACCACAGCAACAGGCTTCACAGCACCAGTTTCTTCACCCTCGTTAGAAGAGCTTGTCAGAACAATGGTCAACAACACAATACAATTCCAAAATAGTGCAGCATCAAGCATTAAAAATTTGGAAACACAAGTTGGTCAATTAGCCACGGAGCTAGGACAAGTGAAAGCTCAATTAACAAACAAACTTCCATCTCAACCGGTGAATCCTTGCAAGAATGCGAGTGCAATCACTCTAAGAAGTGCAAGGAAAATTGCGGACATTGTCCCAGTAAAGAAGAATCAAATAAAATCAGAATTGGAAGTATTTTCTCCTCCTAAGGAGAAACAAGTCGAATCAAAGTCTCAGTCCCAAGAGTTGTCTCAAAAATCAAAGTCGGAAACAGTGGAACAAAGAGAATACAGACCAATTGCACCTTTTCCTAGCCGATTGGCTAAGGATAAGAAATACGAGGCGGAGAAGGATATTTTCGAAACCTTCAGCAAAGTTGAGGTGAACATTCCTCTCCTTGATATAATTAAGCAAATACCACGCTATGCTAAGTTCTTCCAAGAACCCTGCACAAACAAGAGGCGTTTAAAAGGAGATGAAAGGATCACATTGGGAGAAAACATTTCTGCTATTCTGCAAAAGAAACTCACACAAAAAGAAAAAGATCCCGGAATGTTCACAATCCCATGTACAATTATGAACTCAAAGATTCCAGGATGTATGCTAGATCTTGGTGCATCAATAAATGTGATGTCATTGGCAGTTTACAATGCACTAAATCTAGGTCCGCTTAAAACAACAAGTATTGTGATACAACTAGCAGACAGATCTATAGCTCGCCCGGAAGGCCTTGTGGAAGACGTGTTGGTTAAGGTCAACGAGCTAATACTTCCAGCAGATTTCTATGTCCTTTGAATAGAGGAAGGAACATGCTCGTCTGCTCCCATTCTGTTGGGACGACCATTTTTAAAGGCCGCACATGCAAGGATTGATATGCATGATGGTACACTATCAATGGAATTTGATGGTGAAATCATTAAATTCAACATTTATAAAGCGGTGAAATATCCATCAGATAATGTTGCTTCCATTTGTGCTATCGACACCTTTGAAGAATTGACCGAAGAACTCTTTAATCTAAACAATGATGAATTCTTGCAAGCAATAGGAGTCATGGAAAGAGATTTTTATGGGACGCCTAATAAAGAAGAGAGTTTCTTCGAAGAAACACTAGATGATTTGGAGAAGGAGATTTATGAAATATCTGAGTACCAATTTAAGCCAAATACTTTGATGTTACCCTCAACTTACGAGAGATTGAAGCCATCGGTTATAACTCCACCTTCTCTTGAGCTAAAAGACCTTCCCACACACCTAAAATATGCTTATTTAGGTGAGGGGGAAACTTTACTTGTCATAATATCCAAGGAGCTCGAGAAGGAGAAAGAAAAACAACTACTAGATGTTCTAAGAGAGTTTAAAACTGCAATAGGTTAGACACTTGCTGATATCAAAGGCATAAGTCCATCAACGTGTATGCACATAGTTCTCCTTGAAGATACATCAAAACCATCAAGGTAGACACAAAGACATCTTAAGCCTCCAATGATGGAAGTAGGAAACAAGGAGATCCTGAAACTGCTTGACACAGGAGTCATTTACCCTATCACTGATTTAGAATGGGTAAGTCCTGTGCATGTGGTACCGAAGAAGGGCGGAATTACCATCGTTACTACCCCTGAGGGTGGTATGTTGGCAATAAGAGTTCAAACGGGATGGAGGATGTGCATTGATTATCGAAAATTGATTGCTTCCACAAGGAAAGATCATTTCCCTTGACCATTTATGGACCAAATGCTTGAGCGTCTAGCAAGCCGCTTGCATTACTGCTTTCTCGATGGATATGCAGGATATAACCAGACTGCAAGAACCCCGGAGGATCAGAGCAAAATAACGTCACATGTTCTTTCCGGACATTCGCCTATAGGAGCATGCCATTTGGGCTATGTAACGCACCAACAACTTTTCTCGAAATATATTGAGAACATAATAGAAGTGTTTATGGACAATTTCATCGTGTACGGTGATTCGTTTGAACAATGCTTCAGTCGCTTGCAACTAGTATTACTTGTTGTATTGAATCGAACCTAGTGCTGAATTATGAGAAATGCCATTTTATGGTACAATATAGAGTGGTGCTTAGTCACGTAGTCTCCCAAAAAGGACTTGAAGTTGACCCATCAAAGGTTTCGATCATACGGGACCTATCGGCTCCAACCTCGGTTAAAGAGGTCCGTGCACTTTTGGGACATGCGGGTTTTTACCGCGGATCCATTAAGGACTTTTCAAAAATTGCTCAACCTTTATGTAGATTATTACAAAAGGATGCAATCTTTGAAATTTATGAAGAATGTCTCAAAGCACTCAAAGTGTTGAAAGAAAAATTAGTTTCATCTCCTATTTTACAATCGTCAAACTGAAACTTACCGTTTGAACTTATGTGTGATGCAAACGATATAGCGGTATGAGCTATACTTGGGCAATGAGTTAGACGTATTCCATATGTTATACATTATGCCTCTTGTATGCTTGATAAGGCACAATGCATTTACACTACGATAGAGAAAAAATTATATGCGATAGTGTTTGCATTGGACAAATTCAGGTCGTACCTACTAGGGACAAAAGTCATAGTATATATGGATCACGCTGCAATAAAGTACCTACTTCGTAAGAAGGAGACGAAACCTCGTCTTCTAAGATGGATTCACTTGTTACAAAAATTCCAAATCAAAGTGAAGGACCAAAAAGGAGCTGAAAATTTAGTGGATGATCATCTCAGCCGGATTCAAAGAGAAGTAGAGAGTGTTCCTTTATCGGATTTGTTTCCTGACGAACATTTAATGAAGATGCATGGAGAAATTTTGTGATATGCTGATATGGTGAATTACCTTGTCACAAATGATCTTCCAAGATCATTGTCACGTGTACAACGAGACAAGATTAAAAGTATGCAAGGTACTATTTTCGGGAGGATCCTTACCTTTTTAAGTTTGAATCCAATGATGTGATACTAAGATGTGTTCCAGAGTATGAACAAAAATCGATTCTGAAGTTCTGCCATACTTATGAGAGTGGAGGATATTTCGGCTCAAGACGGACTGCTTATAAAGTCCTAGAATGTGGACTCTTTTGGCCAAACTTGAAGCGTGATGCATATGAGTTTTTAAAGGCCTACCCAGAATGTCAGGGAACGGGTGGAATAACAAGCAGAGATCAAATGCTACAACATTCAATTTTTGTTTGTGAAATATAAAATGTTTAGGGAATTGATTTTATGGGATCATTCCCACCAACCAATGGCAACATATACATTTCGGTAGCGGTGGATTATGTGTCCAAATGGATAGAAGCACGAGCAACAAGAAAAGATGATGCTAATGTCGTCATTGATTTTCTGCGCACTCAAATTTTGAACCACTTTGGCATACCGCATGCCATAATAAGCGACAGAGGTACCCATTTTTGCAATAAGGTTATAGCTGCATTATTAAGCAAATATCATGTAAACCACAAGATAGCAATCGCATACCATCCACAAACAAGTGGACAAGCCGAGGTTTTGAACAGAGAAATCACATCAATTCTGAAAAAGGTAGTAAACCTTAACCGAAAAGATTGGAGTATTCGACTTGGAGATACATCGTGAGCGTATAGAACTGCATTCAAAACTCCCATTGGAATTTCACCATATCGAATGGTGTATGGGAAAGCTTGCTAACTTCCAGTAGAACTGGAACATAAAGCATTTTGGGCCATTAAGAAATTCAACTCCGATTATGCAAATGCCATGCATAATAGAAAGTTGCAGTTGTAAGAACTCGAAGAGCTAAGAAACGACGCATTTGAGAATTCTGTGATCTATAAAGACAAGGCAATATGTTATCATGACAAAAAGTTGAGTAGGAAACAGTTCAACGTTGGTGATAAGGTTTTTCTATATAATTCTCGATTAAAGTTGATGGCCGGCAAGCTTCGATCCAAATGGGATGGATCGTTTTTTGGTCACAAACGTTTATCATCATGGAGCAGTCGAAACCAAGGGTTATGAATCTGGAAAAGTCCTAAAACTGAATGGTCACCGTTTAAAGTTGTATCATGAAGGGTATGATGTTGTATTGATCGAGGTATACCACTTCGAGGATTTGTGAGCAATGATATTCATTCGTCGAGCCAATGACTTTAAACGAGTGCACTTCTTGGGAAACAACCCAAGTAATTTAGGTTAGGAAATAAAATAATAAAAACAAAACCTCTCATTTCTTGATCAAAACATGTCGTCATTCATCAGAAATGACCAGAAAAATAAAGCTCATTGTTAAAACGGGAATTTCTAGAGTTCTGTACGTTAAAAATAGCCAAACATGTGAAAATACACCTAACATGGCCATGCCCCATTAGAACACAGCTGTGTTAGGTAAATAAATAAATAAAAAATTGAAATTGATTAAGCTAAAACACAGCCGTGCCACAAAGTGACACGACCGTGGCTCAAATTAAAGGGATTTTTCTGAAAGCGTGTGACACGGCAGTGCCACACTGTCACACAGCCGTGTCGCGCAAACTGAGGCCTACGGCTTTGTAACACGGTCGTGCGGGGGAATAACACGACCGTGTCATGGCAAAAACTCAGGATTTAACATCGAGCCCAAACATAATTTCATTTAAATCCTCACCTTTCCCACACGAATTCTTCAATTCTCATCCATTTGGTGTGTGCTTGTACTCAAAATGAAGGTAATCATCTCCTCCAACATCACACCATCAATTTCATCAATTGTGGCTTGAATTTGTAGATATCATGACTTTAAGGTTACGATCGAAACCTGAACATCTTCATGATTTGTTGATTTCGTGGCAAATGGACTATGTAGTTGTGATCTATGTCTTGTGATCAATTTTCATATATAGTTTTCATGATTTGGCCAAGATTTGATGAAATTAGATTTTAAGGGGTTAGGGTTTTACATATACTATATGTTTTATTCATTTCATGATCCCTAGCCTTGTATTATTTGATGTTGATGAATGTTTGGATGATTGTAACGATGGTGGCATTTTGATGGAGGGTGTTGGATGGTGAATGGAGGGTTGTTAGGTGTTATGGATGGTGAATGAATGATGTATATGAATGTGTGATTTTGATGAAGAAACGAATAGGTCATGTCGGATTTTTCAGTGAATTGTACAATTTTTCTGTTAAACTCTATGATTCGTACAATGTTTTGATGAGATTCTATATTGTCACTTACGCTTCTCATGTTTTAAATGCAGATGGTTAAGAGAGCGAAGTCTACAACTGCCTCCTCTTCGGTGCACAACTACTGGTTAGGATTCGAGACCTGGATCCTACTCCAGCTTCGGGTGCACCTAACGATCATGCTATCATTTTCCGCGGCAAGCGGATGGAGGATAGATATAACGTCCTCAAGCGAAGGCCAGTCATTGCCACCACATTTCACTCCGCATCGGCTTGCGGATGACTAGGTATTGAGGATGACGTGGATGAATGCTTGGAACGTCTCCACATGAAGGACTTCGCCGTAATCGGGGAGTACACCTATGTGCCATTGACCCTCGAGTTCTTGTCTTCCCTTGAACTACATCAACCAGGAAAGGGCAAGAGAAATGACGATGTCCTCGGCTTTCACTTCCGACTTGGAGGTGAGGAGTCTTACAAGGACACAGCCTGGCTCAACAAGCTGCTTCAGTTCAAGGTTGGCGGTCTCCAATTTGATGTGCCAGAGTTCGAGAAGGATGTGCATTCATTCTTTATGCGCTTGATAAGGCGAGCCGTTGGCGAGTTCCACAATGCCAAGGCTTCATCGGTATTGAGTCCTACATTCTTTCATCTTCAGCGTTTTCTCGCTAACACTATCTGTGCGAGATTTGAGTCTATAGGCAACATGAGGAACGATGAGCTTTTCCTCATATGGGCGATGACAGAGGGTCGTGAGGTGGATGTTAACTTGGCGGCGGATTTGCTTTGTCACTAGCATTCACATGTGACAAAGCCGAGTGGCCGCATTTGCATGGGAGCGTACATCACTGTTATTACCGACGCTCTACGAGTTGGGTATGAGCAGATGGAGGCCATGGATGCTTCCGACTATAGCAAGCTTACACTTGCATACCTCTGTGCAACGGGGAAGTTCGAGCCGAAGACCATCGGGCGAGTTGAGCACATCTATCTCACGTTTCCTTTCACGAGGAATCGTGAGAGGCGCTTGGAGTTGCAAAGTCCGCTTTGCAGTATTGCGGACCCGGATATGTGGCTCTTCCCTTCCCTTGGCCTGTACTTTTTGCCGCTGCAGCTTCCAGACCAGGGCGAGGACGTTGGAGATGTTGGAGGTGATGACGGTGATGGTGACATGGGCGGACATGATGATCGGCAGCCGGCTACAGAGCATGATCATGGAGAGAGTAGCTCAACGCCTACTCGTTGTTCCCATACCCAGTCTGAGGGTGTCATTCTTGGCAGGGTACAGCGATATGAGGAGAGGCTGGGGCACTTACAGTAGACAGTGCAGCAGATTGATGAACGGACTATCAGGATGGAGCAGATGCTACTTCGACAAGAGCGTCGGGATCAGAGGATCTATGATTGGCATCGTAGTCAGGGTCACTTTGATTCGATGTCACCTTCCCCACCTGACGAGTGATGTTTGGTAATGCTCTTTTTTTTTTTTTTTATTGTTTTTCTATCATTGAGGGCAATGCTAGGTTTAGGTAGGGGGTGCAATATCTATGTATTGATCCATTTTTATTTATTTTTTTGTTGATTTCAGGTGACGAGCTGTGATTTCTAGGACTGTTTCTAGATTTTATCTTTGCTATATCTATCGTCATTTGTATTATTCTAAAACTTGGCAGTTTAGTTGTATCTTATGGGATGTACTTATGTCAGTCCAACTCTATTTCATTTCGAGTCATTTATTTCAGTCTATTTCTATTCTTGTGTTTAATTTCCGAGTTATTATGATTTTTAGTTAGTTTAGCTTATAAAAAAACACAAAAAGATTATGATTTCCTCATTCATTTTCTAGATGTTTTAGCAAATGTGACGTACAAGAGTTATAGGAATTATGGTAAATGTTCACACTTTTAGCAATTAAGTGGAAACTGTGTCATATTACAAAAAACGATGCCTAAGATGAAACCTTTGTCCTAGTGTATAACTACTTAGTTCGAAATATCGCTTACTTTGAATTCCTAGTTAAGGCGCATAGGGGGTGAATTCAATTAAGCACGGGATGTGAGTGTCAAACTAGAGCTAGATTCATATAATATTACAAGCAATAGTTAGTAGCAACTTGAAAGTGGTAAGGCGCAGAGGTAGACATCAAAAATCTTTAAGTTCCTATCCTTATTTCACATACCTACATATCTACACTACTTCCTTACATTGCATTACATTATCCTTCAATTGCTTCTACTTCCAAATCTAAACTTGCTTCACATATTTATGGTCATTGCAATGTTCATATTATGTTGACCAAATGAGTTGATTACATTCTATATTCATATCTTTATATACTCAACTCCACAAAAGAGCCCTTCTTTGATTATTTTATGCTATGAGTCAAGTTTGGTTTAGGGGAAAGGTTTTTATAACGAAGTGGTAATGGGGGATGAATTATTTATGAGGGATGTATGGTTGGAAGGGGTAGGAAGTGTTTAGATGAGATGATATGCTGTTTCTCAAGCATATTAAGAAAAAAAAATGATTGTCAAAAAAAAAAAAATCCCGCAAGTAAAAAGCATGAGAGTTATCATATCCCTTACATCGATAATCAAAATTATCATCTATTTCTATAGACTAGAGAGGGGACATGATACTTGATAAGATGATCTTGCTAAAGAAAAGAAAAAAGAAAAAAAAAAAAGCAGGTTTTGACTCTAAGTTGGGTACATTCTCTTTGAGTTTGTCTTTTGAGTATGTGTGGTACTTGTATTCGAAGCACAATGCTTTGTAGGGGGATAGAAATTATAAGTAATTGTGTTTGTCACTTGACTCATGGCATTATTTTAATCCTTTTTGTCTCTTCAAACTCCACATGAACCAAGAAAAAAAAAAGAGCTTACTTGTTTTACCTATCTTCGTCCATATCAGCATGAGCCCTGCTTTATAGTGATTTAGATGTTTACTTGGTTCGGGCAAGAAGGTGGAAGTGCGGGAATGCTATTTGCTTGTCGTATTATCTCGATTGAACTTTTAGTTTTGAAAATTTATAACGAGTGTTTATATGATCCTCTCAATCATGGGATGGTGAGTGGTGCCTAGCTTGGAATTTGCTTTGGGATATGAGAACGATTAGTTTATGTAATATGGAAGGAAGAAGATGAGTTGGCTTGTAGAACTTATGTGTTATGACACTGCTTTCCCTATTTGTTATGAGTTCAACATTTTACGTCACTCTTGTTTATTCTTGTGTATTGTTTTGCTTAGGGACAAGCAAACTTTTGGTTTGGTGGAGTTTGATGTGTGTCAAAACACACAAGTTTTTATAACTTTATAACCTGCGTTTTGTTTGAGTTTTGTGTCTTTTTGTTTAGAATTTGTTTTGTTTTGTTTTTGGAGTTGGATACTGCCGTAGTTTTGTATTTTGTGTGCAGAATGACAATAGAAGGATTTATTCTGTGCAAAACTAGATTTCAGAGTTGATTGACGTGTATTGGAAGTGCTAAAATAGGTTCTGTATCAAGTTGGAGTCCAAAGGGATGATTTTTCATCATGTTTGCACGAGGCGTAGGTGACACGGTCATGTCACATTGTCGCACAGCCGTGTCACACTTAAACAGTTGTTCAGTCATCAAAGACACACGACCATGTCGTACTGTAACACAGCCATGTTACATGAGTATCATCCTCACCAGAGCCAAACACGGCCGTGTTGCGTGATGTTCCAAACGGGTTTGTGCGTGACATGGCTGTGCGCCAGTTTGACACAGCCATGTCGCGCTGAATTCAAAAAGCTGGATTGAATCCTGAACGTCGATTTTAGGTCTTGATGATGCATCCCCAAGTTCTCTATAAATACCAGGCGTCCTTTTTCACAGAAAGGAGAGTTTGTTTTACACAGAAACGCTGCTGCAACACAGAGAGAAGTAGGAAACCTCGCCAAATCAAGAGAGTCAATCCGTCCGAGCAAGGAAATCATCACCGAATTGATCCACGTGCTTAGGTGACGATCAAGATGCTTCATCAAAGGACATATATTCATCAACAACGATCTTTGTAGATCATAATTGGGAGAGAAACTTCTATAACCTTTTTTATGTTGATCTTGTCTCTATGATCATAGGTTTTATAGTTGTTTTTATTCAATCAATTGTTGGATCTATGGATTGTGTTGATTATATTGTGTTTGGACAGATTTTCTTATCTATGTTTAGTGAGTAATTTCATTGTAGTGTGACGATGTAGAAGTGTTTATGGTGGATTTCAGAGATGAGGCATGATTATAATATTTCTTTGCTTATGTTTTAATGTTTGTTTCATGGATGAATTGATTGAGCTAAATTGCGATCATATGATTTAGAATAGGCCATTCTAAGTTGT
>JAOVYX010021672.1:0-15493 GCA_035668315.1 Drosera spatulata
TCAGTCTGCTAGTGTAGCTTCGTCTGCACCCAGCACTGCACTCAATCTTCTGCAATTCAGCTTGCATACTTGCACTATAATATGGCTCACTTCTCTTTACTGCTGGAACTGGCCTTGAACATAGGAAGGATCCTAGATCATGAGAACACTGAGACCTTTTGTTGTTGTATGTGTTTGATCTTTGGCCTTTAATTTTTAGTCCTTTGTAATCTACATTGCCTTGGTCTGCTGTACTCAGCTACATCAGTGCTCTGCTGCACCTGACTGCACTCTACTGCAACATGGTCTGCTACACTCGTCTGCACAACCTGCGACCCTTAGTCTGTAACTACCTAACTAATTTTTACAGCCTAAGTATCTAATACATACACAATTTCTTCCTAAGATTTGTTCATCAATTTTTATATAAAGTGGAGGGATTGCATATTCCTAACAAATAGAAATAGGATGGGTCTTCGCACAATGGGTATTGGCATCCTCGGACCTTTCCCAACAGCCATCACATAAAAGAAGTTCGTGATTGTAGCAGTTGAATATTTTACCAAGTGGGTAGAAGTTAAAGCAGTTGTCAGAATTTCAAACAAGGTAATGAGGGATTTCATAAGGAAGTCGGTCGTGTGCCGATTTGGAATTCCGTATACTCTCATCTCAGATAATGGTTTGCAATTCACAAGTTCAAACTTCACCGAGTTCTGTGCTAATCTTGGAATCGAGCAAAGGTTTACCTCAGTAAAACACCCACAAACCAACGGACAAGTCGAAGCCATCAACAAAGAAATCAAAAAAGCGTTAATGAGAAGACTTCAAGATGCAAAGGGCCTCTGGGCAGAAAAACTCCCCATGGTCTTGTGGGCATATCGGACTACACCGAAAAGATCCTCCGGAGAGAGTCCTTTTAGCCTAACTTTTGGGGTTGAAGCAGTAGTACCGGTAGAAATCCTGGAACAAACAGTTCGAGTCCAAAATTATTCATTAGAAGTCAGCCAGAGCAGAATACGAGAATAACTAGATTTTTTAGAAGAATGGCGAGAGATAGCGTCAATCCAACAAAAAGCATTCCAAACAAAGAATGGCAGGATACTTTAATAAAAAAGTAAGACATAGAGATCTGAAGATTCGCGATTTAGTCCTTCGAAAAGCTGAATTCGGAGCTCGGAAAGAAGGGGGAAAGCTGGCTGACAAATGGGAAGGACCATTCAGAGTAGAAGCAGTGCTAGATTTTGGAGCATACAAGATAGCTCGGATTAGAGGAGGACAAATGGAAAGAACCTTCAATGCGGATGATTTGAAATTCTATTATCCATGATAATGTAAGTCCTTGAATTTAACAATAATGAAACAAGTATACTTTTTCTTTACACAGGAACATGAAGTACTTTACAAAGACCTACCTCGGTAGGCCCTATCCTTAGCAAATAGTATAAACAAAGGCCTATCTCGGTAAGCCCTATCTTTAACGGATAGTATAAACAAAGACCTACCTCGATAGGCCCTATCCTTAGCGGATAGTATAAACAAAGACCTACCTCGGTAGGCCCTATCCTTGGCTGATGGTATAAACAAAGACCTACCTCAGTATGCCCTATCCTTGGCGGCGTGCTCCGAAAAAAAAAAAGAAAACGCCGAACCCGCCTCTCTACTCGTATCAAAGACCTTAGCGGATAGTATAAACAAAGACCTACCTCGATAGGCCCTATCCTTAACGGATAGTATAAACCAAGACCTACCTCGGTAGGCCCTATCCTTAGCGGATAGTATAAACAAAGACCTACCTCGGTAGGGCCTATCCCAAGAAAATAATATAAATAAAGACCTACCTCGATAGGTCCTATCCCAAGAGCATAGTTCAAATCAAAGATTGACTCGTTGGATAAAACAGTCATAACACATGTTTGAATGGGAACAGCATCTAATTTGGAATTAGTTAAAAAAACTAAGAAAGTACAACCAGGTTCGAACAACTACACATTTGAAGTTCCGACTAAGGCAGCAGTAGCTTTCGCCAATTCGGCTTCAACCCTTGCATCCTCAACTGCGGGAACTTTGGGAGGGATGAAGCTCTTAATGAGGTGAAAGCGAACCTGAGCTCTCTAGCTCAGGTTTAGGACAAGCTTGCTTCCGACTTCCATTCCCTTCAAACCAGTTTTGATACTCGGCTAGCTGAGACCCTTCAATCTCGTGTGGAGGAAGAAAGGTCGGCCACAGTGAACAGCTTTAAAAAGTCATCCGAGTTCCAAGATGAGGTGAACAAGGGTTATGACGATGGGACGAAAAATGATTTCTTAGAGTTTGCTCGTCTTATCAGGAAACATCCTGATTTGCCGGCCCTCCAACTTCTAATTTTCGAGATGGCGAGCTGCCCTCCAGATTGGGAAGGTCACCCTCCCTGACAAGAAGCTCAGCCAGAAGTTGATCCCTCTTCTCCTCAGCCGACTAAAGGGTGAGATCCTTTTCTTTCAGCGACTTCTTGAGGTCTGCTAACTCGACAATCTTCACCTTGTAGTACTCCAAGTCGCTTGTAGTGATTTTGAATTGATTCACTAAGCCAACGAAACGGCTCAAGGCTTGATGCATGGCATGACAAGCGTTGTCCACCGTGTTATCCACATCCAAAGAAGGGTAGGTTAGAATATCCCGGTCAAATGGAAGAAGAGTTGACTCCAGGATAACCCTACACTTCAGCCCAGAAGAGCTTGAAGAAGCTCGGCTATCCACCTTTCAAGTCGGCTTGAAGAAAGATAGGCCGTCCCCCTCCTCAACAGTTCCACCCTCAACCTCAAAGCAAATCGGTTTGAAATAACTCCCTCAGAAGGAGTTGTGGCAGAGTGGAGGAGAGAAGCCCAGATCGACGAAGTGGTACGGGGCCTCTTTTCAGATCTCCAAGTTTCCAACTCCTCCATATTGATAGTCGGTGGTTTGGCGCTCGGAGCAATGACAGGTTCACTAGCCGACATAGTCCCCTTAGCAGGGGCTTGAGAAGATGAAGCCGGCTCAGCAGTAGATGGCACCGATTTGTTCTTCTTCTTAGCAAGGCGGCGAGAGAGTTGATCTAACCGAGGAGCCATATTCGGTGGAGTATGAGAAACTGCGAAGGAAGACAGAAATGTCAAGTCAGGAAAATCAGAAATCGGATAAAAGATAGTAGAAACAATACTTACCGAACTGATGATCCAACAAACTATCCGTGGTCACCAAGGAAAAGAACTCAGAAGGATCGTTCTCCCTCAGGTAATCCTTCAACTTTTTCAAGTTTTCCTTCTCAGTATTATCCAGGCGGATCTTCAGGACCGACTGGATACTAACGTTGGAAGACCACCGAGTTGGAATAGTCCAACCAAAAGTAGAGTTAACTAGAAGAAAAGAAGTTTTAAAACCTTTAAGGGTGTTGGAGATATTTGAGATAAACTTAAGATCAAGACGGGATGAAAAATAATACCAACCCTCATTGGAAGAGTAACACACCTTGTAACAATTAAGAAAAAGGTTAAGAGAAACCTCGAATCCAAGAATACCGGCTTTCTTGGCATACATAAAGAATCCGATAGTAAGTCGGATCGAATTTGGAATGAGCATGGAAGGAGTTATATTAAGTCGGATAAAAAAAGAAGAAAGAAAGGCGTGAATAGGGAACTGGAAACCGACTTCCAACATATTCGTATAAATCGGAAGTCGGTGGAGTGCTAATTCATGGCAGATGAAAAAAGGGCCAGGAAGTTCTAGGTCGTAGAATTGATGCAACCCAAAGGTGGACCTAATTGTATATAAATCCTCATCAGTAACGTCAGAAAAACTACTTAGCACATTTTGAGGAAAGGGCCGAATTGCTTCCAAGGGTTTGACTTCTAAGAAAGCATCATCATCTAAAGGAACTTGGGAATCTAAGGGTTTAGATGCAGAAGCCTAAAAAAGAGTTGGGTTTCCATACGACATACTAAATTACAGAATGAAAGGTTGAAGACGAAGTATTAAAAAGAAAAACATGAACCAAGGAAAGCGATGAAGAGCAAAGGAAACGATCTCAAAACTGAACTCGGATGACTAGAAGATATGAAGAGGAATGCTCAGAAGCGAAAGTAAAGGAGAAAGAGAGAGAAAGGAAAGAATGACTAACATATATATATATAGAAGAGGAGGCGAAGGATTTCAAAACCCTAGCAAGCATCCACCACACGATGAAAACACATCAAAGGATGCAAATAGGCCACGTCAGTAAGCTTGAGGCAAGACAAAACGCCAAACGTCCAATCAAGGAGACATTAATGATGGAAGGGGAAACATCACGACTAGTCATATCTGGGTGCTTGGTTTCGAGGCAAAAAGGAATCAAAGAATTTGACGGAAAAATAAGAACATGCAACATGACAGATCAGAAGAAAATGGACTCTTAACTCCAAAAAATGTAAGGAGTTGATTTTTCGAAAAGATACGCAACTTTCATGGCTGACTTACATCAACTCAGCCAAGAAGCTTAGGGGCATACTGATAAACACAAAAATTAGGATATTGATTTTCGTCGAAAAGATAGGATTATACAGATATGAAAAAGAAGATAATGACGAAATAGAAATACAAAAGATAAAAACTCTTATCTTGAAAATTATCTTAAAATACTAAAGATAATTTTCTAAACGATAAGTTATCTTAGCAACATAATGTAAGGCGCATAGATAGGGAGGGGTCAAAAAACAACTCCCCAATCCGAAATTCACACACATACTTTCAATACAAAGTTAGTGATTCTCCTACTTCGATTTTTGACCATTGACAGACGATCCCATCATCAATATCAACTAGATCGATGATTCTCATTTATACGATCTCATCATTGTTTTTGATACAAACAGGACAGAAGAAGTATTTTATATCCGATCAACTCATGTCATTATCATTTTTTCTCATTTACTTTTTTTTACTCTTTTCTCTCATAACCACATAAACAAATAGATCACTATCTATAAATTTTAACATATATAAATTATCGTGTCAAATCAGAAAATTACAATCTTTTCGAAACGATGAAAATAATATCTATAGGAAATTTTTTGAGTTGGAGGGATTGGTGTGTAGGCCAATACCGTCACCATACTGGTTCGGCGGCGAAAATGGAAAATTACATGAGCGGGATTCGAGCTGTGATGAACTGAGGACTTGAATAACTGGAGTTCTATATTACGTGTGGGACTCGTATTTTACTACTACGGAAGATATCTATCAAAACCATACCAACTCCATCACGGGAGCAGATATTGATAATGTTGTGCGTGGATCGACTTGATCGTTGAATGGGCCCTACCATATGCTTCTGTTCCAGTTTTTCTTGCAGCTCCTCTTGCTCCACCGCTGATGAGTTCCCTGTTTTAAAAGACTTTTCTTGCATAATCATCGAGTCATATAGTCCCGGAAGCTGCCAATACTTGCTGTTCGCCCCATATCTCGTCGATCATCATGCAACACATCTCAGTCAAATTGAGATTGATAGCAGCTTCTATTTTACTCCTATATCAAGATGTTACATACGCTGAGCTAACCAATATCATCAACGCACAGTTATAGAATATACGCAAGTGGGTGAAGATGGTTTGCATCCATCTTTTGGTCCTCAATATAGGACACTATTTATGGTCATGTCTCCCATCGTCTCATGTCCAAAATGGGTCTTCAATAATGAGTGGACACTACTGCTAACTAGTCAATCAGATCAGGACACAATCAAACCCACCCCAGATAACACGAGCCCAATATACCCTGATCACGAAAGCAACCCACCCCATATGGCATGATACCGCTTTCAACGCGCACCGGCACCGCATAATTCACATGAAATGGGGAAAAGTTTTGCAATCCTACCTCCTTTTTTTTTTTTTTTTTGAATCTCATCTAATAAACCAAAAAATACAACCCCTAAATACAACCCCTAAAGTTTTATGATTTTGTTCGTTTTAAAAAGGTTATATTTCTTGTCCATATAAGTAAAAAAGATGACATTACGAGTGATTCGTGGGATGAACAAATCATGTCTTTTTTATAAATTTATCGTGAAATATCAAACATACTATGTATTATGAATTGCAACATTGGGTTAAAATGATATTCGTATCATATCATTTACTAATAAAAAGTAATGCATCAAAATGCGTAATGAATATTACAGTTATTATGCAACGTTTTTACTCCTTCCGTTCCATTTAAATTGCAATACTTATCTTTTTGGGATGTCCCATTCAAATTACAATATTTTTATATTGAATAATTTTTTTCACACAAAAATATGAAAATATCCCTATTTTATATCACATCAACTCACCCTCCACCCTTTCTCTTTCTTATTTTACTACGTCATTCTTTATTTATTTAATATGTATATAAATTATCATGACGGAACAAACCGTTATAATTTAAATATGATGGAAGAAATATAATTTATCACAGATCAAGTATCATAGGACCATAAAATAGAGCCTAACCAAAACTTCTACACACCGTTTTGATTGCAGCCTGGGTTCAGTGATTCCACCCCCTAGCGGAAAGTCAATCCAATGCGCCACAATGCTTTTTAGAAATAGGGCCCTTTGACCCAAAAAAAAACAAAGAAAAAAAAAAAAAAAGAAAGAAAGAAAGAAAAAAGAAAAGGAATAGAGCCCTCAAAACAAAAGAATCCAGAAACGTTATTCTACTAATCAAAAAATGTTCAGGAATCCAAGCAAAGGTTCAGAGTGTAGTGCTCCCAGTAGCCTGTCCAAACATGTCTTCCCATATATTAAGTTTTTCCTCGGCGACCGGAGGCGTCCTTCTCGGGAAGCGTGCCAGTCTTCACGACTTCTAATTTTTGCCGGCGCTTCTTGAATTATTCCATAAGAAAACGTGACGGAGCGAGCCGTTTTCGAGATGCGAGACGCGAACAAATAGTTTGTATATGCCCAAACAACGGGTGCGACCATACCAGCACCAATACGTCGGATCCCATCAGAACTCCGCAATTAAGTATGCTTGAGCGAGAGTAGTACTAGGATGGGTGACCTCTTTGGAAGTCCTCGTGTTGCACCACGGTCCTTTTTCGATTTTCTTCTTACGTTATTTTAAATTTCTCCTCGGCGACCCCAGGCGTCCTTCTCGGGAAGCATGCCAATCTTAGTGGTTTCTGATTTTTGCCGGCACTTCGTGAATTATTCCATGTGAAAACGTACGGAACGAGCCGTTTCCGAGACGCGAGACGCGAACAAATAGTTTGTATATGCCCAAACAACGGGTGCGACCATACTAGCACCAATGCGTCGGATCCCATCAGAACTCCGCAGTTAAGCGTGCTTGGACGGGAGTCGTACTAGGATGGGTCACATCCCGGGAAGTCCACTTGTTGCGACCCGGGCCTTTTTCTATTTTTGGATTCCTTTTTACGTTATTTGTAGTTTGTCCTCGGCGATGGGAGGCATCCTTCCCAGGAAACGTGCTTGTCTTCACGATTTTTAATTTTTGTCGGCGCTTCATGAATTATTCCATGAGAAAACGTGGCGGAACGAGCCGTTTCCGAGACGCGAGACGCGAACAAATAGTTTGTATACGCCCAAATGAGCGGGTACGGCCATACCAGCACCAATGCGTCGGATCCCATAAGAACTCCGCAGTTAAGCGTGCTTGGACGAGACTAGTACTGGGTTGGGTCATATCCCGGGAAGTCCTCTTATTGCAACCCGGGCCTTTTTCTATTTTTGGATTCCTTTTTACGTTATTTTTAGATTGTCCTCGGCGATCGGAGGCATCCTTCTCAGGAAACGTACCTGTCTTCACGATTTTTAATTTTTGTCGGCGCTTCAAGAATTATTCCATGAGAAAACGTGGCGGAACGAGCCGTTTTCGAGAGGCGAGATGCGAACAATTAGTTTGTATGCGCCCAAACGAGCGGGTGGGACCATACCAGCACTAATGCACCGGATCCCATTAGAACTCCGCAGTTATGCGTGCTTGGGCGAGAGTAGTACAAGGATGGGTGACCTCCGGGGAAGTCTTCGTGTTGCACCCGGTTTCTTTTTCGATTTTTCATTTTTCTTTTTACGTTATTTTAAGTTTCTCCTCGGCGACCGGAGGCGTCCTTCTCAGGAAGCGTGCCGGTCTTCAAAATTTTTGATTTTTGCCGATGCTTCGTGAACTATTCCATGAGAAAACGTGACGGAACGAGCCATTTTCGAGACGCAAGACGCGAACAAATAGTTTGTATACGCCAAAACGAGCAGTTGTGACCATACCAGCATTGATGCGCAGGATCCCATCAGAACTCCGCAGCTAAGCGTGCATGGGCGAGAGTAGTATCCGGTGACCTTATGTGAAGTCCTCGTGTTGCACCCCGGTCCTTTTTCGATTTTTTATTTTTTTTTTTACGTTATTTTAAGTTTCTCCTGGGCGACCGGAGGCGTCCTTCTCGGGAAGCATGCCGGTCCTCCAGATTTCTTATTTTTACCGGCGCTTTGTGAATTATTCCATGAGAAAATGCGGTTGAACGAGCCGTTTTCGAGACGCGAGTCTCTAACAATTAGTTTGTATACGCCTAAACGAGCGGGTGGGACCATAACAACACTAATGCAACGGACCCCATCGGAACTCCGCATTTATGCGTGCTTGGGCGAGACTAGTACTAGGATGGGTGGCCTCAGGGGAAGTCCTCGTGTTGCACCTTGTTCCTTTTTCGATTATTCGTTTTCATTTTTACGTTATTTTAAGTTTCTCCTCGGCGATCGAAGGCGTTCTTCTTAGGAAGCGTGACGGTCCTCACGATTTCTGATTTTTGCTGACGCTTCGTGAATTATTCCATGAGAAAACGAGCCGTTTTCGAGATGCGAATAAATAGTTTGTATACACCCAAACGAGCGGGTGTGATCATACCAGTACCAATACGTTGGATCCCATTAGAACTCCGCAGTTAAACGTGCTTAGACGAGAGTAGTACTAGGATGGGTGACCTCCAGGGAAGTCCTAGTGTTGCACCCCGGTCCTTTTTCGATTTTTCGTTTTCCTTTTTACTAGGATGGGTGACCGGAGGCGTTCTTCTAGGGATGTGTTCCGGTCTTCCCGAGTTCTGATTTTCGTCGACGCTTCGTGAATTATTCCATCAGAACGCGTGCCAGAACAAGCCTTTTTTCGAGACGCGAGACGGGAACAAAAAGTTTGTATATGCCAAAAGAATGGGTGCGACTATATGTTCACTAACGCACCGGTTCCCATCAGAACTCCGCAGTTAAGCGTGCTTGGGCGAGAGTAGTACTAGGATGGGTGACCTCCTGGAAAGTTTCGTGTTGCACCCCGGTCCTTTTTTGATATTTAGTTTTCCTTTTTACGTTATTTTAAGTTTCTCCTCGACGACCGGAGGCGTCCTTCTCGGGAAGCGTGTCGGTCTTCACGATTTGTGAGTTTTTTTGGCGCTTCGAGAATTACTCCATGAAAATAGTTTGTAGACGCCCAAACGAGAGGGTGCGATTATACCAGCACCATTGCGTCGAATCACATCAGAACTCCGCAGTTAAGCGTGCTTGGGCGAGAGTAGTACTAGGATGGATGACCTCCTTGGAAGTCCTTGTGTTGCACCCCGGTTCTTTTTCGATTTTTTGTTTTTCTTTTTACGTTATTTTAATTTTCTTCTCAGCGACCAGAGGCATCCTTCTCGGGAAGAGTGTTGATCCTCACGATTTCTGATTTTTGCCGACGCTTCGTGAAATATTCCATAAGAAAAACGTGGCGGAACGAGGCTGTTTTCGAGACGCGAACAAATGGTTTGTATACACCCAAACGAGCGTGTGCGACCATACCAGCACCCAAAGCGTCGGATCCCATCAAACTCCGCAGTTAAGTGTGCTCGGACGATAGTAGTACTAGGATGGGTGACCTACTGCGAAGTCCTCGTGTTGCAACCCGGACCTTTTTCGATTCTTTGCTTTCATTTTTACGTTATTTTAAGTTTCTCCTCGACGATCGGAGGCGTCCTTGTCAAGAAGCGTGCCAGTCCTCACGATTTCTGTTCTTTTCAGGCGCTTCGTGAATTATTCCATGAGAAAACGTGGCGGAACAAGCCGTTTTTGAGACGCGAACAAATAGTTTGTATATGCCCAAATGAGCGGGTGCGACCACACCAGCACCAATGCATCGGATCCCATAAAAACTCCTCAATTAAGAGTGCTTGGGCGAGAGTAGTACTAGGATGGGTGACCTCCTTGGAAGTCCTCGTGTTGCAACCCGGTCCTTTTTCGATTCTTCTTTTTCCTTTATACGTTATTTTAAGTTTCTTTTCGGCGACCTGAGGAGTCCTTCTCGGGAAGCGTGCCGGTCCTAACGATTTTTGATTTTTTTCGACGCTTCGTGAATTGTTCCATGAGAAAACGTGACGGAACGAGCCGTTTTCGAGACGCGAACAAATAGTTTGTATACCCCCAAGCGGGCGGGTGCGACCATACTAGCACCAATGCGTCGGATCCCATCAGAACTCCGCAGTTAAGTGTGCTTGGGCGAGAGTAGTACTACGATAGGTGTCCTCCTGGGAAGTCCTCGTGTTGCAACCCGGTCCTTTTTTCAATTTTTGGATTTCCATTTTACATTATTTAATGTTTCTCACGACTTGTATACACGCAAACGAGCGGGTGTCCTCCTGGTAGTACTACCATACCAGCACCAGAACCATAGCAGCACCAGAACTCCGCAAATAAGCGTACTTGGGCAAGAGTAGTACTAGAACGGGTGTCCTCCTGGGAAATCCTCGTGTTGCAACCCGATCCTTTTTCGATTTCCTTTTTACTTTATTTTAAGTTTCTATTCGACGATCGGAGGCGTCCTTGTCTGGAAGCGTGCCGGTCCTCACGATTTCTGATTTTTGCCGGCGCTCCGGGAATTATTCCATGAGAAAACGTGGCGGAATGAGCCATTTTTGAGACGTGAACAAATAGTTTGTATACGCCGAAACGAGTGGGTGCGACCATACCAGCACCAATGCGTCGGATCCCACAAGAACCCCGCAGTTAAGCGTGCTTGGGTGAGAGTAGTACTAGGATGGGTGACCTCCTCGGAAGTCCTCGTGTTATACCCCGATCCTTTATCGATTTTTCGATTTCCTTTTTTACGTTATTTTAAGTTCCTTCTCGACGACCGGAGGCGTCCTTCTAGGGAAGCGTGTCGGTACTCACGATTTCTGATTTTTACTCGTGCTTCGTGAATTATTATATGAGAAAACGTTGCAGAACAAGCCGTTGTCGAGATGCGAACAAATAGTTTGTATACGCCCAAACGGGCGGGTGCGACCATACCAGCACTAATTCGTCGGATCCCATCCAAACTCGCAGTTAAGTGTGCTTAGGCGAGAGTAGTACTACGATGGGTGTCCTCCCGGGAAGTCCTCGTGTTGCACCTCGGTCCTTTTTCGATTTCTCGATTTCCTTTTTACGTTATTTTAAGTTTCTCCTCGACGACCGAAGGCGTCCTTCTCGGGAAGCGAGTCGGTCCTAACATTTTCTGATGTTTGCGGGCGCTTCTGAATTATTCCATGAGAAAACGTGACGGAACGAGCCGGTTCCAAGATACGAGTCGCGAACAAATAGTTTGTATACGCCGAAACGAGCGGGTGCGACTATACCAGCACTGTTGCACTGGATCCCATCAGAACTCCGCAATTATACGTGCTTGGGCGAGAGTTGTACTAGGACGTGTGTCCTCCAAGGAAGTCCTCTATTGCACCCTGGTCTTTTTTCGATTTTTTTGTTATTGTTTTTAACGTTATTTTAAGTTTCCCCTCGGCGACCGTAGGCATCTTTCCTGAGAAGTGTGTCGGTCTTCACGATTTTTATTTTTGCCTTCGCTTCGTGAATTATTCCATGAGAAAGCGTGACAGAACGAGGCATTTTCGAGACGCGAACAAATAGTTTGCATACGCCCAAATGAGCGGGTGTGACCTTACCAGCACTAATGTACCGGAAGTATCAGAACTCCGCAGTTAAGCGTGCTTGGGCGAGAGTGTAGTACTAGGATGGGTGACCTCCTGGGAAGTCCTCGTGTTGCACCCCGGTGCTTTTTCGATTTTTTATTTTCCTTTTTACGTTATTTTAATTTCTCCTTGGCGACTGGAGACGTCCTTCTCCGGAAGCCTGCTGGTCTTCACGATTTCTAATTTTTCCTGGCGCTTCGTGAATTATTCCATGAGAAAGCGTGGGCGAACGAGCCGTTTTCGAGACGTGGACAAATAGTTTGTATACGCCCAAACGTGCAACCATACGAGCACTAATGCACCGGATCCCATCAGAACTCCGCAGTTGTGCGTGCTTGGGCGAGAGTTGTACTAGGATGGGTGACCTCCTGGGATGTCCTTGATGTGTGCATAAACACACATCGTTTTTTTATTCTAAATGTTTGTTTTGTTGCTTTTCTATTATCTATTTTATGTTTTTAGCGTTTTTTTGTCTGCGAATGTTGATACTGCTATGTTTTTATGTTTTTGACAGATTGGCACGAAGTTTGGAGCAAAAATGAAGAAGGATGAAGAAAATGGCAAGTCATGAGCGCAAAAAGCTGGATTTCACGATTCATCGTCGTTTCACGTGTTTTGGGAGTTTATACATCAACGTTTCACGTCGTTTACCTAGATTAGCATGTTTAGATATGTTGTATATGTTTCTAAAAATTTTTAACGTCGTTTAGTATTTTTTATATTAGTTTTAAGGTAAACAGTGCACCAGTCGCGGCCACTACAACTCTTGGTCGAGGGCAAGTCCTTGGTCGTGGGCGCAACGCCCTCCTGGTCGAGGGCACGACGCATGATTTTCAGCATTTCCATGTTTTTTAGGACTCGCGGGCGTGACTGCTATGGTCGCGGCCGCGACCCTATCCCAGATGCAAAACATCAATTTTCAGTCGTCGGATCGATCTGGTCTCGACCTACGCCTATAACTACTTGCCCTAGAGTTCATCTAATCAGAAAACAGAGGAGGAAACGCTCAGGGACGGCACAGGCGATCAAGGGAGGCGAGACGCAAAGAGGAGGAGCCTTGGAGGGAATTTCAAGGAGTTTTGATCCGCAAACGCATAGGATGGCTTTGGACTTTAGTTTTTTACATTGCCTTGTTTAATTCCATGCTTTTTTTAATGCTTATGTGTGAGTAGTCATTACTAGGGATGTGTTGAGTAGTTTTGATGACCTTAGATCATGAGATGTTGACTATATGACAGAAACCGAAGGTGTTTAATGATGAAAATGATGCATGAAACCTGTTAGAATTACTATACAACATGTGTTTATTAGATTGATCACCTAATATATATAGGTTAAAGCTATAAATCGCGCTAAGTGGTTTTGTTTAGTAGCTAATTGATATAATATGATTTAAGCTAATTGTCATATATAATCAATGGTTTCATATGCATGTAACATGATTAGTTTAAGCTAATTGCTATGATTGTTATGAATGTTAGTTCCATGTTATGATTCAACACTTATGTTTAAATCATGTTTGAGCTAATTGAAATGATTTAGATCTATTGAGTTAGTTTAACTATCCGAGCTAATTGGAAGTTAGAAGCTAAGGAACGTAGTGAGTTAAGGCAAAATTCATTACAACCATTCCATATTAATCATTACATCTAAAATTTAGAAACATCAATGATTGATCTAAGTGACTCAAAATGATTCAATCATCGTCCCTACATTTCTCCTAACCTAAGTAAACCACTCTATATTTTAGCTATACTTTATCTTCTTTTGATTAGTTAGTTTAGTTTATATCTTTTAAACAGTTTAAACACACCGCCCTCATTTTATATTCAAACTTACCCCATTCCTTAAGATAGTAACTATTTTAAGTTTGTGTTTAGTTCGACATTCACCATTCCCTGTGGGATCGACCCCTGCTTCCTTATCTATATTAGTAATTTTAGCGGGATAAAAACAAATCTGCACATTTTGTGATGAACGTGTGATGAACGTGGAAGCATTCATATTTACAACATTGACCGGCTTGGCATCAAATTTTTGGCGTCGTTGCTGGGGAATCGGTAACGAGTGTCAAGTCAACAAAACTTAACTTAATAGTTTTTATTCTAGGTTTTAAAAAATTTTTAAGGACTTAATTGTTTTTAAAATAAACAAAAAAAATTAATTTTCTTGAATTCAAAAGAAGTTTATATGAATTATTATGAACTTAAGAAGCGGTAGGGTAACTTGATCTGAAGTTAGGAAATTAGTCTCTAATTTCGAATCTCCTCATATAAGAAGCTCTACTCCCTTTTCAGGTTCTATTCCTTCAACTTCTTCTCCACCCATTCAAACAGAAAGGAGTTTCACTCCTATTATTTTTGAAAATCTTGAAATGACAGAAAACAATCAAAACAACACAAATAATGCTGCGTAAAATCTAAATCGAACTCTTCGGGAGTTATCTGCTTCCGCAATAGAGAAAGAGCCTCTTTGCATAAATTTGCCAAATCTGAGTGTGCCATTCATATTAAATTCAGGCCTTCTGTACAAACTCCCTGTATTTAACGATCTACCTGGTGAAGACCCCGCATAGACATTTGAAGGAGTTGCATGTAATCTGCATTGACATGATGAAATTGTTCGCATTTCCTTTCACCTTATAAGGTTATGCAAAAGACTGGCTGTATGAACAGACATCTTTATCAATCAATACCTGGGCAGAAATACAGAATGCTTTTCTCGATAAATATTTCCCATCAAGCCGAACAACGAATCTACGAAAGAAATTTCCGGGATTAGACAAAAGGTAAGGGAAAATCTTCACGAATATTGGGAGCGTTTCAAACACTTATGTGCAAGCTGTCCACATTATTCGATAGCAAAAAATCTCCTAATTCTGCATTTCTATGAAGGGTTGCTACCCGAAGAATGCCACCGAATAAATGCTTCAAGTGGTGGCGCCCTAACGAACAAAACTCCTGCTGAAGCAAGGAGACTGATAGAAATATCTGCCCAAAGTTCTTAAGATTTCAGCCCAAGGGCTGACGCTGATAGAGAGGCAACTGGAAGTTCTGCAACTGATAAAAAGATTGCTACACTTACTGATTTGGTTGCTAAAATAGTAAGCAACACTACTCAATTACAGCTTCAACAAGTGAAGTCGTGTGAATTCTGCCAGAGTATAACCCATAAAATGGATGCTTATCCTTCCTTACAAGAAGATGTAAACGCTGTGAATTTTCAAGGACAAAGGACAGCATTGTGGAATAATATGCCTAATCTACCTTGGAGGAACCATCCAAACTTTAGATGCGGAATACAAAACACTGCCCAGAATGTTCCCCAACAACAAAAATTCCCTTCAGGATTTTGTCAGGGACAACAACAACAACCACAACAACACTTTAACGCTAATAACAATAATCAAGGATCATCAAGTGGAATGTCACTTGAAGAGACGATCAAGCAAATGGCTATAACCCAAATGCAAATGCAAAAGGATGCTAAGGAGACAAAGACTGACATTCAAAGCATCCAAAGTCAAATGAGCCAATTAGC
>JAOVYX010021673.1:0-15491 GCA_035668315.1 Drosera spatulata
ACTGTAAAATGAGAAAAGCACCTTAATGTTTTAATTTTATATTCTCGACAAGCATATATTGCTTAAACGTTTTTTTTTTTCCCTTCTCTTCTGGCAGATTCCCCTTTCTTATTGACCCAAATACTGGTGTCTCTATGTATGAGAGCGGTAAGCATACCTCCATTCTCAATGCTCATATTTGTGAACTTTCTTTACCTTCTGGATTACTGATCCATCTTGTATCGTTTCTTATTGGACTCCTGAGTCCTGACTGCTGACATTTAATCTCGATTTAAATTCTGGTTTGATACTAGAGCAAAAAAAAGGAGGAAAAACCAATGTTAGTTATAATTGTGAGAATTTGTTTCCTAATTTGAAGCTTAACCATGGTAGTCACTCAAGCTTAACCATAATTTGATCTGAGCTAAACATGAATATGCTCAAAGTCGTTTACTAATCAAGCTTTGAATTTTGTTCATGTTCGGCTCATTTTATAATCGAACAAGCTCGAGCATCTTTTGAGCCGAACCCGAGCCTAGCCCTGAGTTTACCGAGCTAATTCACAGCTCTTGCATTATATGCAGCAGGTTACCTCCATACTTTTTATGTATTGATAGGCATAAAAGGGTTTATGTCAAGTTGATTTTATTTTTTGGTAGATCTCAAAGGCCAACTATATCTAGCATACTTTCTAGTCTCTTAGCCCAATTTCCGTTGGATTATAATCATTGTATACATGTTTCGGGTAGGTGAGATTGTGAAGTATCTTTTCTTTCAATATGGCAACCGAAGGAATCCTCCTTTTGGGCTTCTGGAAAGGTACGGTTTTTTTTTTTTTTTTTCATTTTGCACGTAATGGAATGTGCCTTTCATACTGTTCGTTGCTATTTGTTTTCTCCATCTGGAAATGTGAGCATGTATAAAAAGGACATCTGACATGTTGACTATAGTTTAATTAATCACGGAATATATTTTCACAACCAGAGTTTTACCATTCATCTTGTTTTACCTGTCGGTTTTGTAGCCCTTCACTCTTGTATCAGTTGTTCATGATTCTGATGAAAGTTTCTTGATAAACAGCACCTTGTTCACTGGTTGGATGCCAACCATTATACGAGCAGGCAGAGGGATGACTTTATGGGAGAAAGCAAGTCAGGAACCTCCATCGAAAATGTTGGAGTTATTCTCCTATGAGAACAATCCGGTATATAACGATTGATCATATTCGTGTTTTCAGTATCAGATTGGTAAAATATCCTGTGTCTTATGGATACGAAGCTTGTAAAAGAAAAGCTAATACGATTTTATTTGCTTCATCAGTATGCACGCATTGTCCGTGAGGCACTGTGTGAACTAGAGCTCCCTTATATCCTCCAAAATGTAGGACAAGGCTCATCTCGTTTGAAGTTACTCTTTGAAGCATCTGGGTCAAACGAGGTGAAACGTTTTCTTTCGCTCAGTTAATGGCACAAAGCAAGTACACTGTGTTTTCCTTTGTTTTTTTTTAAAGGAGAAATCCTATTCTCTTTCCACAATGGAGAGTTGGATTTTGTTCATGAATGGAATTGTTTACGTAAATTCTTATGTATGTCTCTCTTGATACAGGTTCCTTACCTGGTTGATCCAAACACAGGCGCGAACGTCGGTGACTACAAGATGATATTGGCATACTTGTTCAAGACATACTCAATCTGACACTCCTTTGTCATGATAGTCAAGATGATGGACTATGTTGTTTTTTGCACTGTAACACTAACAAGTGATTTTGTGTTCTGGGGCATGTATAGAACAATTGATATATATGAGATCATACAAGCACATGTAGATAAAGACTGGTATCGTATCAGTACTTATATCCCAAATTCTCCATTGTGAAATGCATCACTGAATTTGAGCATTGTTTTGTATCGGGGGGCTACAATATCATTTTCGTTCTTTTCAGATCCTATTTTTTAATGGAATTTTTCAGATAGTAGTTGTAGTTATAGTATCATTACCAACCATATGTTGGTTTTTTATCATTTATCCGAGCTATCAGATCCTACTGCTGCACATTTTTTTTCTTTTTTTTTTTTTCTTTTTTTGAGAACACGGTAAAAACTGTGCACCGTTTTTATAGGAGAACCAAGCGATTTCTCGGGAGTAGATGAAAAAACAATGGTTAGGAGGACAAGTCCAGGAGAGAGGGATGAGAAAACGATTTCTTTATGTCTTGTTTGATATTATTTTTATTTTTTGTTTTATTTTTTTATTTCATTGATTGATAAAACAAAGTGTTTATTTCTTATTCATGTTTATAAAATAGAAGAAACGAAAATAGAAATTAGAAAACAAAAAAAAAATGATTTTCGGTGTTTGTTTCATGTTTTATCTGAGTACATTATTCAAGATTTCTTTTATAAAAAAATCATTTTATTTTATAAAATAATTTCGGTTTTCATTATCGATTTGTATTTCTATTACTGTTTTTGATTTTCATAATTTTGAATAACAATACCAAACAACCCTAAAAAAAAATACACGGAAATCAACTTTTCACTGCAGAATACACGGAGTATCATTTTCAATCATATAGAAGATAGACTAAAACAAAAAAGGCCAAGATATGGGGTAGCATTGCCTCCATTTGCCAATACCATGGTACGTAATACTTCTAATTCAAGTTGTAGTTCCAGATTGAGAATTGAAAAAGAAGTGTATTACTCATGAAATAAAGTAAATTATCAAAAAATATAATTTATCAACAAATATTATAAAAACACTCTCTTCGTCCCTTTAACTTTGCAACATTTTGATATTGTACGCGCTTCGATGTAAAGTTTGACTCGTGCGCAACGACGATAAAGCGTAATTTTTTGTAAATTTATCGTGAAACATTAATGGTTGTGTAAGTTACGTACTTCAACCTAATACATATTGCGAGAGGATCAGACATGATTTGATATAAAAACTATAGGCAGGAGAAAAATCCCATGCACCAAAGGGCTAATGCCCATGAAAGAAGCCCAACATCATTATGTCAAATCTATAAGAAAGGGACAAATGACATTAGGTGAATGGGGGAATATTCTATCCATGTGATCATGTCCAGTGTATGGCAATAAAATGTCATTTATTATACTATAAATATCTACCCCACTATTCAAAAAAGATAAATGCTCTTGGACCCCACTCTATAATCATTTAACGAAACCTTAAACCGTTATTGACTTAAGAATCGAAGCTAGTCTCTGGGGTTACAACCTCGGGTCCGTCTAACCGATTTGTTGCCTCCTTGTGTGATTGCAGGTGTCAGATACCGAGCAGGACCTGGACCCATAATCCAATCTCCACCACAAACGCTCGCGCTCACAAATCCAAGTTCCCTACCCGTTCCAACTTCCGACTCCAACGTTTTTTTACGCCCACCTTAGGGCCCAGGTTCGAGATGTCTCGAAAAAGTGAAAACACCCAACCACAAGGCGAGAAGACACGAAGCAATGCTCTGCCCAACCCTCCACGACTGGGAGCAACGACTGCCCAAGTCATATTCGAGGAAGAAGTTCAAGGCCCACAACCAGCCACCGGGCTGGTAACCATAGAGATGTTCATAGCTCTACTAGCTCAGATAGAGAACCAAACGACTATCATATTGAGGACCCTTATCGATTTGGTGAACCAAAGGTTGTACCCATTTCCCGCCACAAGGACGAGACCTAGTGTTCAATAGATCCCAGAGAACCAAGGGTCTACCGACTTCCAACAACCACCCCCGGGAGACCTACGTCATCAGTTGAACCGGGGTCGAGTTCCTATAGAAGAGCAAGGAGAGTCAAGCCGAACCTATTCAAGAGAAACCCCGAAATATTTGAGAAGCCTCCTGAACTCCAAAACTGCATCAAATCGACAACGGGTTCAGGATAGGGTGAAGGAGGTTCAGAGTTCGAGGAACCGTGATGAAGTCGGGGATTTGACAAAGAAGGTGGACAAGCTCTTTCAGATGATGAAGTGCAATATCCAAGGGAACTAGGGCAATGCCGTGTTTAGGATGGAAACCCTGTTCATTCCAAAAATTAACAAGGCGATGCCCCATGAAAGATTTAAGATGCCAAACTATGAGCCGTACGACGGGACTGGGGAACCTGTTTGATCACGTCCAGACCTTTTGGAATTCAATGAATCTCAGTGGGGCCGAGGTCGTCATCAAATGCAAGGCATTTTCTACCATGCTCCGAGGTCCAGCCCGAATATGGTTCAATTCCCTGCAGCCGGGTTCAATAAGTTCATTCGAGGAACTAGCCATGACGTTCACCTCATAATACATTAACAGTCGACAGTTTCAATTAACGACAGAACACCTCTATGAGGTGAAGCAGAAGCAAGGGGAGAGTTCAAGTCAGAGGTATTCAAGTCGGACATGCTGAAGAGGTGGATATTTGCTGAGCTCTTATCCAAGATCTGGTCTACGAGAACCTAGCTTACGACTTGAGCAGAAAGGTTCCGTGGACCTATGCCAACCTTTTTGCCAAACTAAACCAACATGTTACAATGGGAACAGTAATGCCAACCCAAAACCAGTTTAGAGGATTGCACCTTGGAAGTTCAGACACCAGACCGCGAGGTAACGTCCACTCTCGCCTTGGAGAAACCAAAAACGACAAGCGAAGCTCCCGAGAAAGGTCTGGTGTACTCTAGGCTGACGCCCTTGAATGCGTCACGGGCAAAGATACTCATGATTGCACGAGAGGAGAACTTGTTACAAAAGGATCCGGAGAAACAAAGGTTTTGAGGGAACAATCGGGACACGATCAAGTACTGTTTGTACCACAAGGACCATGGTCATAACACGGAGGAATACTGTCACCTATGGGATGCAATCGAAGAGCTGATCAGGAAGGGTGCCCTAAAAAGGTTTATGGTGGACCGGGATCAAGCCCAAAAATTGTCCCCACAAAGACCTCAGGACAGGGTAAGGACCCCGTCGAGACGGGAAGGAAACCAAAAGCAACGACCTAGGATCAATATGACCTCAGGGGTTATGATCTCAATTAACCCGTGCGTCATGGCCCTATTGTTGAGCTTAGGATAACCGACGAGCCCAAGCACAAACGGAAACGGGGACATGATAAGTCCGAGGTGGGCTTTCGGGTTGATGATGGGACGGGGATAGTCTTTCCCCATGATGATGTCCTCGTCCTAACCCTTCAAATCGGAGACTTCGATGTGGAAAGAATCTTGGTAAATAGCGAGTCCTCGACAAACATTCGTTACTATACCGCCTTCAAGAAGATGGGTTTCGAGGATAAGGATCTCAAGCCTTTTAAAACATCACTAATGGGCTTCACTAGCGAAACAATTTACCCGAAAGGCTACATCAACCTAGCGATCATGCTGGGAGACGAGACAACAAAATGTACGGCGATCCGAAAGTCGGACTTTTTGGTGGTGGACCTCCCGTCCGCCTACAACGGGATCCTCGGAAGACCAACTTTGGTGAACCTTAAGGTCGTCATTGCACCTTGTTACTTGATGCTCAGATTCCCAACGGCGGCCGGGGAAGGACTCATGAAAGGGAATCAAAGAGAATCTAAGAGATGCTATGATGCCACCATGAAACAAAAGTCATCGACGACTAGGAAAGCTTTTTCATTGCACCTCGATTCGTGAAACCAGACCAAAGGATCGAAACCCGTTGAGGAACTGGATACCATCATGTTGAGGGAAGGAGAACGAGATAAAGCAGTGAAGATTAGGGCTTCTCTAAAGGACCTGTTAAGAAGCCAACAAATCGAATTCCTAAGGGAAAACTCGGACGTCTTCGCTTTGGAGCCCCCAAGACATGCTAGGGATAAAACCGAAAGTGATGGTGCACAGGCTATCAGTCAAACTGGAAGTCAAACCTGTTAAGCAGAAGAAAAGGAGTTTCGTCCCAGAAAGGAATAAAGCGATAGCCGAAGAAGTTAGCAAGCTGCTCAGGGTCGACTTTATCAGGAAGGTCTCGTACCCCGATTGGTTGGCCAATATCGTGATGGTGAAAAAGGCAAAGGGCAAGTGGAGAATGTGCATGGATTTCACCGACTTGAACAGGGCTTGTCCAAAAGATTATTGTCCGTTGCCACGGACTGACCAGCTTGTGGATTCAACTTTGAGCTACCAACTACTATCATTTATGCTTGTGTTCTTGGGTTACAACCAAATCCTCATGGCGGTAAAGGATCAGGAGAAAACCTCGTTCATAACAAAAATCGTTACGTGTTGCTACAAAGTGATGCCTTCCGATTTGAAGAATGCCGACAGCCTATTAGAGACTCGTCAATGAGGTCTTCGACCCCCTGCTAGGCAAAACCATGGAGGCCTATGTTGACGACATGGTGATTAAGTCCTGGAAATCGGAACTCCACACCAATGACTTGAAGGGACTTTTACCTTCTGTGAAAGTATAAAATGAAGCTCAACCTCGAGAAGTGCATCTTTAGGATCGGATCCAGAAAGTTCTTGGGCTACATGATCACGAATAGGGGAGTAGAGGCTAACCCGTCAAAGGTGGAAGTTGTGCTTAGCATGAACCCGCCCTGGACAAAGAAAGAGGTGCAAAAGCTAACTGGCTGCATTGGGGAGATTCATGTCATGAATGGCAGAAAGGGTTCTTCCATTCTTCAAAGCACTACGAGGGGCCTCCCTAAGCCTCGAGTGTACCCCGAATTGCCAGCAAGATTTCAATGAACTGAAGGAGTACTTGAGGGGAATACCGTTACTCAAGAAGGCGCAGCACAAAGAAAGGCTATACGCTTATCTAGGGGCATTAGATGAAGCCGTGTCAGCTGTGTTGGTGCGTATTGAGGACGAAAAACAGAAGCGGGTTTACTTTGTAAGTAAAGTCCTACACGATGTCTAAACTCGATACCCCCGGATAGAAAAGGTAGCCCTAGGCATGGGATGCCTTAATCCTAAGAAAAGACGGCACAGATAAAATAAGAAAAAACAAGCTGAACCTCCATATTTAGCAATATTAGCTTATAAAGATGAATGATACAGAAACACTGACAGAGTTCTTTGACAGATTCAATATTCGAGTCAATACTCTAGGAGATCTGGGGGAAAACATTACCCCACAGAAAGTCAACTTAAAGTTTCTGAGGTGTCTCATTCCTGAGTGGGAAGCCAAGGTTACTGCAATAAGAGAGTCCAAAAAAATGGACCAAACCACGCTCTCTAAAATTTATGGTGTCTTACTCACCTACAGTTTGGAGATTGAGCAAAGAAAGCTCAAGCAATGGAATAGAACAAGATGCACATCTCTCTTAAAACTCACATGAGGAGCTCAAGGCATGTAGCAATAGAAAGGACTGCTACAGAAAAGTCTTCTAATTCTAAATCAGAAGCGTCTAGTAAGAAGTTGGCCATACTGAGTAAAAGATTCAAAAAATTCTTCAAAAAGAATAGCAGGCCAAGCAGAGATACCCTCACACCAAAAGACTATGAGCTCACCTGCTATAACCACGGTAAGGTTGGACACTTTGCTGCTCATTACAGAAAGTCTCCGTCCAACCCTACTGCAAAGAAGAAGTCTGAGCAGTAACTACCAAGGAAGCCTTTCAGAAAAGGAAAGGCTCTTGCAGTAAAGACTTGGAGTGACACTGACTCAGATGAGGAATCAAATGCCCCTCCAAAGCAAAAAAGTCACTCATCTGTCTCATGGCTCGCAACAGTGATTAGCTATATGATCTTGAAATTTACAGTATGACTAAGGAGAAGATAAGAGAGATTATTCTCGAACTCACTGAGAAGACCTATAACCTGAATAGAAACTTCAAGGTTCTCAGTGAGGAGAGAAACATACAAAAAATAGAGCTTGCATCAACAAATGAAAAAGCTGCTGAAGTTGACAAGCTCGAACTCCATTCTCAAATAGTCTAAGAGGAATGCAAATCTATCTCTAGACTCCTTGAAGTCACTGACTCAGAGGTTGTTAACCTCAAGAAAGAAAACAAAGATATGAAGCTTCAGTTTGACAAATATAATAGAAGAACAAGTGATTTCAAAAAAATACACTTTGTTCAAGCCAAGAATCCTAGAGCTGGACTGGGCTCTAGCAGTAAGGTTGAGATTCCCAAGAGTATCAACCTATCAAATCTTCTTCTGATAAGGTGGTGGACAAACCCACTACACCTAAAGTCAAGAAGAAAAAGAAGTATATTTCTTTCGACCATTCCAAGCACCCTTTTGTAAATGGACAGCAGAAGAGTCCCAACTATGCTGATCAAACAAAGCAGAACAGTATTGAGAAGGTTTGGAGAAATAGACCAAGCAGAAGAAAGGAATCTCAACTCTCCTCAAAACCCGCTTCTTCTACTTGTGTATACTATCCTCCTATAGGAGCATGGAATTCGCCACGGCCACATTCAAGCTTGTGGCCAATGCTGATTCCATACCCTACTGTACCATGGGAGAGATGGTTCTCTGCTACTCCTCCAATGTAGCAACATGAACCCTTCTGCACTACTCAAAGCAAAAGAGTTCGCAAGCCACAACACACAAGACCAAAGGTTGTATGTCATAAATATGACAAGGAAGGTCATAAGACCTATCACTACACTTACCCCTAAAGAAATCAACTTGGGTGTAGGTACCCAAGACAACTAGATAAGATTAAATCTTAGAGACCAAATGATCTAACTGAAATATCTTACAGGAGCATCATAATTTAACATGGTATCTAGATAGTGGATGCTCAAGGCATATGAATGAATGCAAGGTCTTACTGTCAGACTTTATAGAAGAAGATGGTCCTCAAGTAATCTTTGGTGACAGTAAGGCAGGTATGACTAATGGCTATGAAACCCTTGGAACAGGTTCACTAGTCTCCAAACATGTGGCTATGGAACCCTTTATAGAAGAACATGGTCCCCAAGTAATCTTTGATGACAGTAAGACAGGTAAGACTAATAGAAGCTGCTAGGACAATGTTGCATGACTCTAAATTAGCTAACGTTATTGGGTTAAAGCAGTAAATACAGCATGTTATGTTCTAAAAAGATACCTTGTACACAAATTGTACAACAAGACTCCATATGAGCTGTATAAGGGAAGTACCCTGTTTATGAGTTATTTTCATGTCTTTGGATGTAGACATTTCATTCATATTAATGAGAAAATCTACACTATAAAATTTGGATCAAAAGTAGATGATGAGATCTTTTTAGGATACTCTTCTATCAATAAGGCTTTTAGAGCGTTAAATCTAAGAATTAACACAGTTGAAAAAACCATTCATGTATCCTTTGATGAGCCTGACCTTGCAACAACACATGAAAATTATGAAAAAAAAAATGCGGTAGTGTATGTTGATATGAATGCTAAACAAATTACAGAAGAGCAGCACAGAACAAAGGAAATCATAAAAGAGTCTCTAGCAGCAAAACCTCAACATGTTATAGAAGAGTTACCTGCAATAGAGCCTCTGCAAGCTGTACAAGAGTTATCTACAGTAGAGTCTCACCAACAAGTTGTGGATGATGGAAGAAAAAATAAAAAGACAATGGACAAAAGATCATCCATCTGATAACATTATAGGTAATGTAAATGATCCAGTAAGGACTAAAAGAGCTACTGTCGAGGAATGCCTTTATGCATGTTTCATCTCATAGGTAGAGCCTAAGAAGATTGGAGAAGCTCTTAAGGATAGTGACTGGAACAATGTTATGCAAGAAGAACCCAATGAATTCAAAAGGAATGAGGTATGGCATCTAGTCCTTAGACCTAAGAACTATCCTGTGGTAGGATGCAAGTGGGTTTTTAGGAACAAAAGTGATGAAAATGGAACTATCATTAGAAATAAAGCTAGACTTATTGCTAAGGGATATTCACAGGAGGAAGGCATTGATTTTGATGAAACCTTTGCCCCTGTAGTAAGATTTGAAGCTATTAGGATGTTTCTAGCATATGTTGCACATAAGGAATTTAAGGTATATCAAATGGATGTTAAAAGTATCTTTCTGAATGGAAAATTACATGAGGAAGAATATGTAGAACAACCTCCTGGCTTTGAGGATTGCAAATATCCGGAGTATGTCTACAGACTTGACAAAGCTCTATATGGATTTAAAGAGGTTGTAAGAGCTTGGTATGAAACTTTGCCAAGTTTTCTCAATGATCATGGATTCAATACAGGAAATGTAGACACAACTCTCTTCATAGAGCACCACAAGGATCAAATCTTATTAGTTCAAAACTATGTTGATGACATTATATTTGGAAGTACAGATGAGAAACTGTGTGATAGGTTTGCTAAGCTTATGATATCTAAGTTTAAAATGAATCTCATGGGAGAACTCAAATACTTCTTGGGACTTCAAGTGTATAATACCCCAAGGAAATGCTTAAATGGTTTGATAGTACTACCTATATTAATAAGGTGCACCTTCCTTTTCGGTATCCCATCACTTTGGAACTCCGCAGTTAAGCGTGCTTAACATGGAGCAATGCTGGGATGGGTGACCTCCTCGGAAGTTTCTCAGGGTGTGCGCGAGTGAGGCTAAAATGCACTGAAAGGATTAGTGTTGGTTTGTAGGGCCAATTGTCAGCCTGGCGAGGGGTTCTTGGTGACGACCCGGTAGCAAAGATTTGACCGGGGCGTTACAGTATGGTATCAGAGCAACCTTGCGATCGCGTGCTAGACCTGTGGACAAGAGGTCCAGGTTAACCGCCTAGCGGGGGAAGGTTCTGGGGCTATGTGTCGTGCTTGAAGTCGCAACGAGGACGTTGCATACTTTAAGTGGGGGTGTATGTAATATCCCAAGGAAATGCTTAAATGGTTTGATAGTACTATCTATATCAACAAGGTACACCTTCCTTTTCGGTTGCCCATCACTTTAGAACTCCGCAGTTAAGCGTGCTTAACGTGGAGTAATGCTCGGATGGGTGACCTCTTGTGAAGTTTCTCAGGGTGTGCGCGAGTGAGGTCAAAACGCAATGAAAGGACTAGTGTTGGTCTGTGGGGTCAGTTGTCAGCCTGGCGAGTGGTTCCTAGTGATGACTCGATAGTAAGGATTTGTCTGGGGCGTTGCAGAGTGCAGCAAGGTAAAAAAGGTAGTTTCATAAGCCAATCTAAGTACCTTAAGACTATGATCAAAAAATTTAGCTTGGAGAATGCCTCAACAATAAAAACTCCAATTAACTCAACAATCAGAATTGACAAGGATGAGTCTGGTTTCAATAAGAAACAGTCAACTATATCAACCTCTACTGCAGAAGTAGAATACGTTGTTGCAGCAAACTCTGTTGCACAGATCCTATGGATGAAGTCATAACTTCTTGACTATGGGCTAAGTATCCTTAGAACTCCTATCTATTGTGATAACACTTCTGCAATTGCAATATCTGAAAATCATGTATCTCACTCTAGAACAAAACACATAGATATAAGATACCATTTCATAAGAGATCACGTGTAGAAGAATAATGCTAAATTAGAATTTATTCCTACTGACAATCAAGTTGCTTATATATTCACAAAATCCTTTGATGAATCTACATTTGTTTATTTTGGAAGAGAATTAGGTATGTTAGGCCTGAATGCCTCAAGCAATCATTCCTGAAATTACACGCCTTTGTGAACAAAGGCATTAGGCTACTGTAGAAACGTTCAACCCTTACAACAGTAATGCTTGCACAGTTACCTTGTTGTAGAAATGTTTAAACCCTACTATAGTAAGATACATGGAATCAGTATACTAAACGGTCATATCATAATTGTCCTGCTTCCTGATAACGATAAATTTATGACCACACATCACTTCTTGCCGTTTCACTTCCCAATACAAGTTACATTAACTTTTTATATATATAGGGGTTCATGACATTTTTCACTCTTCACAATTACCCTACTACTGTAACGCCACGAAAAATTATCCAGCTTAGCTCGCACGTGACGTCACTACAGCTACAGACATGAGTCCATAGCAAGACAATTGTGTATGGGGGTTTACATGAGAGAACTTAATAGGAAGCAATTAGTACATTCCTATAATACAAACCTTAAGTACTGATATTCTGATCTGCACATCAGCTACTACAATCCCATACGTAGATGATTATACAAATACTTAGGTTCCAAATCTCGATAGCGGAAGAGTGCGAGCATCAATGATTACATTCATCCATAGTTTGGCCTTAAGGCACAAAATACTACAACACATAAAAATTATCATATGAGGGATCACCATCCATGCACGGCTCTACTCTGAATCCTCGCCATCCTCACCAGATCATAAAGAAACAAATAAACAAACAAAAAAAAAAAAACCGTGAGCAAAAGAAATCTCAGTAGACCATGGGTATTGCCATTAAAGGGACATCACCTTACTGTGACACGATAACATTTACGGCTGTGATGTCTGGCTGTGTATTAAAACCCCCTTTTTCTTAAAGTGTGTTATCTTGAAGGATTCTTTATGTCAATATCTCTATGTTTCATTAGTCTATTCTCCCGATACCTAACAGTTGTGGCCCCAACACTGACCCATCACATCACAATTCCATTATTGCGACCACTGACTCTGTATTCGATAAATAGGAGTCACTCTCTCTCTAGATCTACGACCATATATATGGTATAGTGGGGATTCCCTCCACTTGCTCTTTGCGACCCGTACGATTAGACCTCAACAAGATGACTAGACTTAACTTGCCAACTCAATTTACATCCGCAAGTATGGAGAAATCTAGACTCTGTCATAGGGCCGGATACCTTCAAGCATTTGTCCATCAGACAATGCCCAAAAATCACAACGGTCATACCGTCGATTGGCTCCCTGCAGACGAGTTGCCCAGCACCCGAGTTGTCAAGGAGGCCAACCTTTGAAACGCAGGCACAAGTCCCTACAGACAATCGCCTTGTAACCCCTAGTGGCTCCTTGTAAACAACTACTCAATAGCCGAACTGCCAGGGTTAGCCAGACCCAAAACTACAGACTCGGTTCCTTAGAGCCAGTTGCCCAGCAACCTCAACGGTCGTGCCATGCCCACGTGGAAGAAAAAGGATACTACTCCTTCCCCTCCCTAAATTATGTCCCAAAATATATTTGCACTTATATAATCTTAACACCTATTAAGTTTTTCGTACGGATATATGTAATTAATTTCTGCCATCAAACATCAATATTTTAGGACCGTTCTATTTCCATTAATAACATTACTTTTTGTATTATTCTTTCAAGTTAATTATCTAAAAATAGATGTAATCATATTTAATAAATCTAACCGTCTCGTTAATCCCTCACATGATGTATAAACCTCGTATACTATTCCATACGTGCTCTATTTACGTCCCTAAACATAACCATCACAATATGTCAACACCTAAAGAGACAAAATTCAAGTGCTAAATATGAGGATTCAGTGGAATGTAACAAGTCATACATACCTGATGCTGTTGTCAAGAATGGATCTTTCAGATGCAAAATGCTCATGATGAGGAATTTGACTGTAGTGATGATCAACTAGGAGAACTTGGCATAAACTCTGATGTTATGAGCATTTACAAAATGAATAAGCAAAAAGGTGCATGGTGGAGAGCTAAACAACAAGTCAAGATTCTCAAAGAAGTAGATCCAGGATGTCATAAAAGTAACATGTTTGTGACTTCAGAGTTTCTATTTGAAAGGCTGTAGGGGGATACAGGAAGGAATCCATGGATAATCTGTAGACACCATCATCACTGCAGAAAGTTCAAGCAGTACTATACCTTCTAAGAGGGAGAGTCTCCAGCACAAGACTACTTAATTGGATGCGCATACAGTCCTTCATTGATGAAAACAAATAGGGGGAGAGTCTAACGGCAAGTGCTAAGGGGGAGAAATGATAATGACCTACTGCTCCAGAGAGACATAAACAGTAGAGTACTGAGCTGCAATGAATGTCTCAAATTTATGTATTTTTTTTAAAGAGATGTATTCTTAAATGAATATAAATGAAAAATTATATATCTTCTTTCTATTTAGATAGAGTTTTCTATCATCAGTTCAAGGGAAGATTGTTGAGTTAAACCCATGATGTATAGAAATTGAGTGATAGACAAACTCAAATCTTAGAATGTCCTAGTATACACCGAGACTGGGACTCATCTCCTTGGAAAATAAGCCTAAAATGAATGCGTAGTAAGACTGATTCAGAAAGGAATGCAGCAATACTGGTTCAGAGATGAACGCAGTAAGGTTGGTTCAGAGGAATCCAATAAGGCTGGCAGCATTGAGGTCATGAGTAAAGGGACAGTGAGGCTAGGGCATTTAGGCTTCTATAGTAAGTAATGGTTTATCCCAGATTGCTTCTGGTTGAAAAGGATTACTGCAGCAAGACTGAGAAACAGTAAGGCCGGCCCAAGACCGACAGAAGGGTCGAGATGAAGAAAAAAAATCATGTGGGACCCTTTGCACAGTCCAGTGTCCTTTCATTGTTAGTAACAGAAGTCACGGGTGTTGACTAGATGGTTCCAGAGTGGCATGTATAGAAATTGATAAACAAAATTTTAGAGTAGGACATGTTCGTGATTAGTTGTTTACAATGAGAAATAGAATAGTGAGTTAAGTCTAGGAAAGCATGCAGCAGAGCATCAAACCATAGTTAGAGTGCCAACGTGAATCCTCTTGATGTAAACTACTACAGAAGGTTCTGGATAAACAATTGGGCAAACATGGGCAGCGAAAGACCACAAATGCTTCAAGATCTATGATCGAAGTCTCAGGATCAAGTTACATCACAATGGAGTAAACTGGGTGCAGCAAGGCTAGCTTGTAGCAGAGATAGAAGCGCAACAGACTGATTAGTGAATGATTTGGGATCTGAATAACGATCACATCAAAAATTTGAGGTTTGAAAATAAGTACGAGGTTGATACTGGTTGTGAAAAGACCTATCAGCATCACTAAGGATTCATACAGGGGACAAACAGCCAGCTGTCAATATCAGAATAGTACAGCCACGGGTTCTAATTCCCTGATCCTATAAAAAGGGATTGATCAAGCTCAGAGAAGGTTGACGACGATTGTGGATTTCATTTGCAAGAAAGAAAAATCTCTCAAGCGTTGTGCAATTGTTCTCGAGAGCTGTGAAGAAAAATCTGAGGAAAAGAGTTCACTAGTCTGCACCCCAGCATCAGCAGCAGAGCTTTTGGAAAAGACCTGTGCAACGATCTAGGTTTTAGCCTTGGCAAGTTTTGTACTTAAAAGGGATTATTTTGTAAGACACATACAAGAAGATAATGAACTTACCTCTTGGTTACACTACACTGGTTATCAAGGAAAGACTGGACTAATCCTTTATTGATCATTTGACAACAATTGTCTAAACCAAAATAAAAAATCTGTGTCCTTATTGTCTTTCATTCAATACATAGAACTGTTAGAAAACAATCCAGAATACACAAGAGACAATCCTTTTACACTATTATCTCTACTGCAGACTCATTCCGTAAGTCAACAGAAGGTTAAGTGCATACTAGCCAAGACCAGGCTGCACAGAACTGTGGATAGCCTCTT
>JAOVYX010021674.1:0-15491 GCA_035668315.1 Drosera spatulata
GGGATTATGATATGGGACGGAGACGACGAGGAATGCATCAACGTGATATGGACGCGTGGCGCGCGGCGATTGGTGGGGGTTTGGAATTGGAGGAGGAACCCGTCGGTCGTGGCAGAAATGACAACAGTGCCATTGATTTTGTTGGGAACGGTGATCTCACCGTACACGTGGACTTCACCAGAAAGAACAGCAAGGAATAATGAATCAGCTGTTCTACGTCCTTGATAAGATAAGCGCGATCAGGGAATCCACAAATCTCATCCGTCGATTCCTCATCAAGGACACGTGTAACGCCAGATGAGGAGGGGAATACAGAGATAGTGAGGAGCAGGGGATCGAGTGGGGGAGACATCCGGGGAAGGTATTGTACGGTACGGTCTTGATGCGGAGAGGAACTAATGAAGTGGGGCCCGCGAGGGGGTGGGTAACGTGCAGGAGGACCGTACCTATCGTGGAAATTTTGGTACCCAGATGGTGCGGTAAACATAATAAAGGAATCAAATCCTTTTGAAAATTTATCAGTTTGGGGCCATCATCATCTTCTTGCTTGTACCGATTGTTTACTATGGGAAGATGGGAACTGGGCCGGGTTGCATTCGAATTGATGTTGACGGTAACTGTTCATAATATAAATAATATTTACTTATTTGAATTTGAATAGTCCTGATATATATATAATATATCAAAACAATCATCACTTGATACAATATATTCATTATCTCCTTTCGTAATAGTCAATTACAGTAAATCCTATTATCACAAAAAAAAAATCTTTCTTCGTCAAATTCAATACAGACATCAATACGTTTGTCGGATTAAACCATTTTCTATGTTAATCATCACTTGATACAATATATTCATTATCTCCTTTCGTAATAATCAATTACAGTAAATCCTATTATCACAAAAAAAAAATCTTTTTTCGTCAAATTCAATACAGACATCAATACGTTTGTCGGATTAAACCATTTTCTATGTTTTAGAGCGAAGTGAGTATCTTAAAATAATAATGTGGCAATATAATAATAAATTTGATGAACATGTGATATGTAATCGTGTGAAATTTGATATTCAAGAGTTTCAACTTTAATTTGTTGGAATATTGATTTTTTTTCTAATAAGAATTTGAAAAAACTTCTTTTTCAAGAAAGATTTGATTTGAAAATAAACAACGTTTTTTTCTTAATGATGAAACCTTCTGATGATATCAAAAAATGACATCTTTGTCACCAAGGGTATGTCATTTCCGTTTTTTCTATCCCTATGTGCAACGACATCATGAGTATCCAATTCACGTCAAGACAAGCTAAAAATAAGTCCAAAGATTTCAACTAACTACATCGACCGCTCTAATTCTCAAAATGAACTTGGCCTCATACATCAGTTGATATTCGTTATCAATATTTGTGGTTCCTTGTCAGATCCTAGCTATCAATAGCAGTTGATAACTAGTGAAGAGCGATTGGCATTTCCCCAAGTACTTATCATGCTCGAATTTAATTTAACTCCTGTTTGCAAAATAACGAAAGAACGAAATGTCAACCAAAAGGAATAGAAAAACAGTAGAGCCGATGTATATCACGCCAACTATGACCTGCAAATTACCAGGCAGGGCAATAATGGAATATACGACCAGGGATGATTGTGTGTTTGGTAGGCACATATTTTGGGCCAGCCAAGGCCCAGCACATTTCTCAGGGTCGTTATTGGCCCAAATGGGCCAAATCTTTAGTCTTTAGCCAGTGTGTTCTGGTCTAGATCTAAAACAACAACACTCACGCCCGGGTGATTTGGTCCAGAATAATTAGACATCATTTTATACAGATTTATCGTCTTTTACACTTTGTTCAAGTAACGTGATTTCAAAAGCATATTTTTTGTGACAGACCTATAACGCCGAACTCTTCGAAATATATGTTCAACCGTATGAATTATAATTAAAGTTACCATTTACTTTAGGAACAAAAAAAATATGAGGGAGCGTCATGGTTATTGAAGGTTTTTATATGACTCATAAACCCTCCTTATCATGTTCGTTTATTCAGGTGAACAGTCCCTTTCAGAACATCTCTTCCATGGCCTTGTCTTGCCTAAACAAGGCATCTCATCTTTGGTGTGAAAACTGTTTCGGTGCCAAACTTGGCAATGGACACAATTCGTATAAGGAAGGCCATTTTTAATAAGATTCCGGTTGGTATAACGCATCCCATAACTGACGCCACCGATCCCGTTTTGGGTTCATATCAGTTAGGCACCTGAAGAGGATAGAACGCCGGAGTAACATACTTTTTATTAGCGTTTTCTTTGACATATACAGAACAACAATGTGAAATTGTTAACGGCAACAATGATCTGAGTGTAACCATGGCTCAAAAACTATCATCATACAGGCCTCACTTGAAGGCCTTCAATGATGAGCCCTCCTTTCAAATGGCATCCTGTGATTTCCAACAAGCTCATTTTCACTTCCCTGTTATCTTCACCACTGAAGAACTCTCCCAATTCAATTTCCACCCATCCATCATTCCTCATGTTAGGCATCTTCACCTTGCCTTGAATCCCCTGCCTCATCGACCGTAATGTTTGTGTGCCATCCGAGCGTACCCAATCATCTTGCATTTGCGTTTTCTTGCAGTCGTTTTGGCTAAGGAACACTTCGGTGGTGAAAACTTGATCATCGAGCTCAATCGATGCTACCATTGGCATTGTGTCGAGCCCATATGACCGGTCTAGGAAGCTGAAGATAAGGACAGCGGTATAAGTTGTGTTCGGCGATAGCATTTGGGTTTTGATCTTGCCCCGGATTTCTAGCCAATGAGTGTATCCGAGTTCTGCCACCTCCGCAAACCTACACAAAGATTCAACGATCCTAACACGAAACCCATATATGACACGATCATTTTCGTATGATCATGATTCTATCTAACAGTTTCACTGGTGCATATTGTGTTAATTGATTGAACATTGGGTAGGAAAGTTCAAGCGAACCTTGATTTGGGTAGCGATCTCCATGTCCAATACATTGGGACTTTGCTCCATGCTATTGACAGCTCCCTTGGAGCAAGTACATAGGACTTTAGACCAGATGATTTATCCAGGGTGAAAATCTGCACCAGATCACATCAACGTGTTTGAGACGAAATACTATTGAATGAGTTTACTACGCAAAGTTTGAATTCATATTAGAACATATGTGACTTTTCTGTGAGGATAATACAAATCAATAATTGAACAAGATTGGACCAAAAGTTTCTATAGTTATCTAAGATGCATTGAGTGCGGAATGATCATACATTTCATCATTAACTCTCGTATTCGAAACTGAACACGAAAATCAATCTCTTTTTTCCTAATGCTCCGATGAAGAGCTCGATACATCTACAAGGATCAAGGAAACTGACCTTACTGCCACCATCGATGGAAACAGAACCACAAAAACACAGAAAAAGCTCCTTCTTGGATACAAACTTGAGAGCACGATCATCGGCCCTCGAGATTATATCAAGATAATCGCACGGCAACAGTTTCTCCCACACGAGATCAGACTCCGCGGCAAACCGGAATGCAGTCGACACGGTGGAGCTCCGGCAGACATCAGGCGGGGAAGTCAAAGAGAGGATGGTGGACAAACAGTCTTGTGGCAACAACATGGTGAACAACAAAATGTTGCATTCATTTGAACATGTTGGCTCACGTTCATATATATTGTCAAGGATATGTTTAAATAATTAGTTCATACAAAGGGTCTATGAATATTAGTCCACGGTTTAGATAATATGATGATATATAGTAATGTTATAGTCCATAGTTTAGAGAATAAAGTGCTAGCTAGATATAGATGAAAAATGTACTCATGCTCAGCACATGATGATGACATTGAGCTGAATTATCATGCACTTGACCTGGTCACGTTCTGTCTTCGTGGGCGTTCGATAACGGCTGCGGACGAAATTCGCCGCGTGGAGTGCGTGGGAAATATCTCTACCACCAACTGTTGGTTCAATTGTTCAAATAGGTTTTCTCGAACATAAAAATATAATACATGTTAAAATGTATAATATTGGATTTTTTTTGTTCGAACTTTTCACAATATCGATTCCTCCATATGATACTTGAACAAATCTTGACATGGGATTACAGTGTTTGATTTCTTATATAGATTCCTCTATGTTTAAGAGGAAATTGTAGAGGAGAATCGTCAAACGTCTACAACTTTGTGGCCAAGGCTTTGATCCACCAAACTTGAAGGCAAACAATTGAAAACCAATGTATGAACACTAATTTCCCATTGTGTATGGAGTACAACTTATCCGATATTAAATTAAGATACGCTCAACGGTATTGCGGCTCGTATTTGTTCATAGCTTGTTTATACGCTCGTGTCCTTTTCCATCTCCACCAATCACCAACAACCAACCACCAACTTTCAAGCCCAAAAACCATTAAGTCCACTGGGCCGAGACCGCCATGGCCCACGAAGCAAGCCCAACAAGGAGGCTCTCTCGCCCACCCCCTCCATTCTAGGGTTTTGCATCCTCCGCCTCCACTCCCCTCATCACTTGCTCTGCATTTCATCATCTCCTCCGCCCTCCAGCGGCTGCAAAGGGAGTGCTCGAAGATGGTGTCGTTGAAGCTGCAGAAGCGGCTGGCGGCGAGCGTGCTGGGCTGCGGTCGTGGCAAGGTGTGGCTGGATCCCAATGAGGTCAACGAGATCTCCATGGCCAATTCTCGTAATCTTCTTCTTCATCTTCCTTTTGATTTTCCCTTGTTCTCGTTTCGATCTATTCTGCGAGTTTGATTTGATTTTTTGTGTGATTGTTGATTTGATTTGTTTGATGTCGATTGATTTGCATGTCGATCGAAGAATTAGTACTACCGGTACTGATATTGGATTGACTGAATACAAGAGGCATGATGTACTTCGGAGTGATTTGTTCAGATTAAAATATCGTTGGAAATCCGTTTGCTGATGTGAGATATATGAGAGATATTGAGTCTATGAATAATAGATCTGTTTTGCTTATGCATGTGTTCTCGTTATGATTTTTTATTTTAATGTTAGTGGTTTTAGTATCTTCTCGTGAATCTTTCCTTGCACACAAGTTATTCTTAGAATCAAACTATCGATGATTGCTAGGATGATGACTGTGCAGATAATAAATATCCTCTCTGCTTGAGCAATTTCCTCGTCAATGGGAGTCAGCTCCAATGATATTGGGTGACAAATCTACATTGTCATGCTAACTCGACTATTTTTCTCGTGTTTATGGATGTTTCGTTTCCTGTCTTAGGATCAAGGGCTTTCTCAATGCTTATGTTTGCTAGTTGGTTCTTTGAATACTTGCAATACAATGAGGTTTGATGATATCGGTGGTTTGAGGCTTGTCGTGACATGGACGATGTACACTTGAGTGAGTGTAGTACCCTGTGAACTGGTCATTATTGGTGGCATCTGTTTTTTTTTTTTCCCTATCATAATGCCACCTGCATGTTCATATTTACTTATTTTATGAGGAAGTACCCTGTAGGTATCTCATAATGTCTGTCCTCTCAGCGAACATTTATTTCTGTCTATAAGTGTGTATCACCAATTTTGCCATCTTTCCATTGATTTGATTGCAGGGCAAAACATAAGAAAACTGGTGAAAGATGGTTTTATCATTAAGAAGCCTACTAAGATCCATTCTCGGTCTCGTGCTCGTCGAATGAACGAAGCTAAGAGGAAGGGCCGTCATTCTGGTTATGGTATGGGCTGTCGACAGTTGTTCTAATCTATTGCAATGGTCTTATTGATTCCTGAAAGGTGTTTTTGGTGCTTTTCTGTTAAGTGTTACTCACATAAATTGAATGGGCTCTAATTTTATGTCTACAAAAATTTATCCCAGGTAAGCGCAAGGGTACCAGAGAAGCTAGGCTTCCAACTAAGGTACTCTGGATGAGGAGAATGCGAGTTCTGAGGCGCTTGCTTCGCAAGTACAGAGAGGCCAAGAAGATCGACAAACATATGTATCACGACATGTATTTGAAGGTGAAAGGTAATGTCTTTAAGAACAAGCGTGTCTTGATGGAGAACATCCACAAATCAAAGGCTGAGAAGGCAAGAGAGAAGACGTTATCGGATCAGTTTGAGGCTAGGCGTGCAAAGAACAAGGCAAGCAGGGAGAGGAAGTTTGCAAGGAGAGAGGAGCGTTTGGCCCAGGTTAGATTATCTTTTTCTGATCATTTCGTTGTTTTCTTCTATCTTTGTCTGGTCTGAATTTTTATCTTTGTTTCATTTGATCTCTGCTGTTTGCTTTACAGTGTAGCATTTGATGGGTTATAAGCTAGGTTGCAATCTAAAGGAATAATGTATTTGTCTTCCTAAATGCTCCCAGCTGTATAAATTGCTGGTCATATTACAGAAAGCATGTTTCAGGCTCTTTCTTTTTACGGATCTTTCATCTGAGATGAAAGCGTAAAATTCCAAAACCATTTTTTCGTTCGATTGGTTTGTGCTTCTTTCCTCTCTTCGTTTGCCATGATGATAAATGTCATATCCCAGCTCATTATGAGATCTTCTGTGTGAAGGTCAGGGAAAAGACTCATTGAACGTTTATCTGAGCCTCGGTTTTTAATGGTATTTTCGTTTTCATCAGCCTTATTTTTTATGTTTAGTCGGATACTAAGATGGTCCCTATGATGTATATTTTGAACCATGCTAATTCTGATCAATATCATGATTGATATGTTTTCTTTCGATTACCTGATGGGACATATTTTGATTGGCTTCTTTTTGCTAGGGTGACTAGTATTTTTCCCGGTCGCATAACCCTGTTTTTGTTTCCTACCAAAGATGCATTTTTTTTTTAAACCAGAAGAATGTTGTGCTTTAGAAACTCAATGCGTGCTTTTTATTCAAAAGCTTTTTGTATATTCTATCCTCGTTGCTGAAGAAATCTGAATGTGCAGAGTGGTGTCTTTTCTGTTCCTACACCATTTATGGTTTTCTTTACAGTTTTTGTTGGGATTTTGTACTCTTGTTGAGATATCTTTGTGGTTTTGTATTAGGGACCTGGAGAGAAGGCACCGGCACCGCCTGCACCCCAAGCACCAGTGTATGTAGACTCCTATTGAATTGTGCGGTAATTGTTGTCTACCAGGGTTAGTTACTGATGGTATACGGGATCTCGCTCTTGCAGGGAAACTAAAACTAAGAAAGCAAAGAAGTGAGCTGTTATTCACGGAGATACCCTTCAGAGATTTCTTAGAAGTGCCGGATCCTCGAGTAGATTGCTGTATCTGGATGTTTGATATCAGCAGGGTTTTTGAATTTTGTTCTACTGCTAAGACATTGATGTATTTGCTTTGTTGAAGTTGACTTTGAATGATATGTGGACTCGTTTTCTGAGACCTCTGTAAACATCTCTGGTGGTTTGAGTTGAATTTTTTGCATGCTCTGGAGGTAGTCGACTATTGTCCAGTCCATGATTGCTTTAATATTTTGGGGTCTTGATATCGTCTTTATTCTCTCTGGGATGCCTTGGTCTTGAAGGCCATGAATGATTCTATCAGTTGTAGGTCGATATGCTTATCAGTTGATATGGTCGTTCAGTCGAGATTGGTCTTGCGCATCTTTTTCCAGCTTGTGTTAATCCAAGTTTTGGAATTTGTTTTGGTATGCAGCTCTTTCGAGAGGTAGTTCCCAGAATGGGCTTCTTTGGTTTAGGGTTTATTATTGTAAATGGATTAGATGATTTTTGGGGTTTATTGATTTGGTGGGTTGTTGGTATAGGGTGATGTGGCGGGATCGGTTTTGGAGTTTGATAGGGGGATTGAGCTTGATCCTCGTCAGAAGGCATGTAGGGTTGCTTATGATTTCCGATTATGTGTTGGTTTGGCATGATTGTGGAAACTTTATTGTTGAAATGCGATGAGTTGTTTGTTGTTGGTTACTGTTCAGATCTCTGGCAAAGAGGGCTCTCGCTTTACTATCTCAATAGGTACTTGTTACTAAACCGCTGTTCGTTTTAGACTTGCTAGCTAATCAAACTTGTTTATAAGCACTTGTCATGTGAAATAGTTGTTTGGGGGAAAAAAGATGTTTATTGAAGATAACAGTCAGAAAAGTGCGTATTTTAGTGAGTAACCTTTGAAGAATTTTGTGGTTTTATGGCATGATATCGCCATATGCATTCTTTATCATAGCAATCTATTTTTGGAAATGTGCACAATTTATGTCTGAGTTATGCATTAGACACCTGTAAGCATTGGTTTTAAGACTAGAGAAACGAGCTGTCAATCTGGTGATTGCTTTTGTATCCATTGATCTCGTGTGAAACAGATTGGATTGCTGATGGTTTTACAGGTATCAGGATGGAGCTGAGCAATTTCGGCTAGATGTGGCTCAAAATCCAAATGACACGGAGGAGGCTATCTGGTGCTTTTTGTGTGAAGCTCCACTTTATGGGGTGGATGAAGCCAGAAAGTGGTTTCTCAAGGCAAGTTATGCGCATGACGACCGACTAATTATATCATATGGTATATCAATATTCATGTTTTGTTAGTAAAAATAAATAAAAATAAAAATATTCATGTTTTTGTTATGAATAGATTGTAGTGTCCACTAGCTGCTTTTGTTAAGGACAAAAGAGCTATTCCTGCTGCTGAAGTGGGGGTGTTTTCAGTTTCTATAGTTGAAGGAGCTCATGTTTGAGCGGGACGACCGACTTATTATATCCTATTGTAAATCAATAGTCATGTTTTGTTGTGAAAAGAATGCAACGTCCACTAGCTGCTTTTGTTCAGGAGAAAAGAGCTTTTTCTGCTGTTGAAGTTGGAATTTTTTCTGTTTCTATAGTTGAATGTGTCCATGTTTGGTACATCATACATGTTATACTGGTTGGAAGAGATCGAAGGGATGTGATGCGGAAGGTCTATGCATTGTTTAAAGACGGTGGTGATCCTGAGAAGGTATTATGTATTGTACAACGTTCTGTGTTCCTCCCCTATGTATGCACATTAGTTGGTTGACTAGATTGTCTCGTTCTTAATATTTTTTGTTTTTTGTTTTTGTTTTTTTTAACTCAACATCTATAGTTTGTAAATTGTTTGCATCAATACAAAAGCTTTAAGATCCTTTAGCTTGAAGTTGAATTGAGTGTCAACCATAGACTCTAGACTGTCTCAGGTGATTGGAAATAGAACGGCATGTGAAAATCTGGTTTTTACAGTGAAATGGTCTTCAATTTAATACTCCTACATGAATTGGTTCTGGCTAAGGCTCTCATTTCTCGTACCGGATTGCCTAATTTTTCCATCTTGTTGGGCAAAGTGAACCAACCACTGGGTGAAGTTGTGCAGATTCGAATATTTGGTTTGATGAAATGTGGATAGGCTTCTGAATGCTTTGCAATGAGAAGCCTAAAATTTGAGGCATTGCATCACCAACAGAGGGATCAATTTTATCGTACTTTAAAACGAGAACTTCTCGTCATACTAACGTTTGGTGCTGTAGATATTTTTGGTTGTGTTTTGGTGATAAAGAATATTACCAAACCAACCAACCTGGGTTGGTCTAGTGGTATTCGACTCAACCTTCTTCTTGAAGGTTTTGGGTTCGAATCCCACTAACCTCAGTCGAACACCCTCGTCAAATCTTCGTATATGCAGAAAAACCCAGATGCAGCCAGACGCCATTTAGTAGCTGCTTGTCAATCCCCTTATGCGCAAAGGTCTCCGAATTTCGAATTCTGTTTTATGATAATGTCATCATTTTATGTTTTTGTCAATACTATGCAGCTTCTCATGATGGTTTATATTTCAGATCCGATGATTATATGGCGTCCCTTGCCAAGGTTCATTGCCTCTGCCGAGGATGGAGCATAGGCCAAAATACATTATAGATGATTTTGGTTCTTTGATCAAGGCTCAACCTTTTACTAGAAAATACATGACATTCACTTGATGAATGAATGTTTGTACACGAATTCTGTATATTGGTTATTCGATGGTTGACATCTTGGGTTTATACTTAATATAGTATTTGCGTTTAAGCAACGTGCTGATTGAAGTTGCTTCTGACTCTTCCTTGTGTAGTTGTTTTGAATTGTTGGGGATATCCTGTCATTAAAACTACGGAACGCAGTGCTGAGGATAGATCATTACCTGTCATCGACTCATTTTATTCTATACGTGGACATGTTCAGCGTGTAATAATTGTTGGTTCGGTTTGAGTGGAACTCGATTCGAGTGATGACCCGACATTTTTCAAGATGCCCCCGTCAGGACATCTTGCATGGAACTTGCATGTTTGGTCAATTAACCCAAATAGACTATTGTACGGACTGTTTTTCCCAACTTTCATCCTGAGACTGCTTCACTTCAGTGTGAGCTAGAGCCAACGATGATTTGATGTTCCAGATGTTAAAAAAAGAAAGACGATCGCATAGGTGAGACAATCATTGATGTTCACTATGCGAATAAAATTTGGCATCAACCACATGGATGCTGTTGGTCATTTTATTTTTGTGGTCGCTTTCCTGCTTTTGCAATCTACAATAGTATGTGGGATCAGGCCAGCACAAGGACAAATCATACTACCATGTTGGATCTTCTATTGAATATTCCGCAAGTTATGGTTAATACTATTACAGTTCATCAAATTACTCATAGTTTCTTATTTGATCGATAGGAGCTATGTTGTCGTCCATTGCGTAAGCGAGAAAGCCGACTTGTTGGTGTGAATCAATAGGAGATTATTGTAATCTTGATCAAACTTTGAAGTTATTATAATGTTCTTAATCAAAATTTGAAGTTAACATAATGTAAGACCAAAACGGATTTCAAAGAAACTACTTTTGGTAACACAAATAAATAATGCAACGCAATCATTTGAAGAAGTATATTCTTGATTTCGTCAGGGGAAGGTGAGAGTATAATCCCACAAGCAAACCGAACCTTTCTACAGCATATGCCGTCTATGCCAAGTGCCAACACCATCACACGCACACACAAAATTAAAAAGTGAAATGTTGAACTTCTTTTTCGTGTCCCTTTCATCCAACGTGTTGGAAAGTTTTAATTTGAATCTTCCTTTAAACTACAAGGTTTTGTATTTTATGTCGTGGATAAAATCGGATAATTGTTGATTCGCATTTGTTACGGATCCTATCCTCGTGAAATACATTGTAGAATTTGTAGTCATCAAACTCATGATATCCTTCCTCGTACGACTATAGAAAATCCATAAATCTTGAATTGTGGAATATCTTATCATAATCTACAACCTATGATTAATATTGACAAGGTTATTCATTTCATCATGTCCTAACGGACCATCATAAGAACAAAAACGCATATGAAGGACGTGTAGAGAAACCTAGTTAGAATTTGAAAAAATCATAAAAATAAAAATAAAAATTGTTTCAGACTTTATTTTTACAATTCATAAGACTCAAATTTAAAATGGGATAAACATGAAACACTCTCTCCGTTGAAACCTTTTTTTACATATAGGGACTCAAAATCCAAAAACCAATCAATTTGGATTGGTCTAATGTTGTTCGACTCAATCTTTTTTTTTTGAAGATCTTGTATTTGAATCCCACCGGCCAAGGTTCCGATGACCCAGGTCAAAAAAAAAAAAAAAAAAAAAAAAAATCCAAAAACCAAATTTCTATTCTTTATGCGCAATAGGATATTCCAACACACAAAGCCAAAAAAATCCAACATCATCCTCCTCTCTCCCTCTCCTCTTCAAAACGTCTACCCATTGCTTTCTCTTCCTCTCTCAACACACACAAGCAACTCCCCAAAATCTTCCCTTCATCGACATGCCAAATCTACAAAACCTCAAACCCCATCGCATCACCACAAACCCTACCCCTCCAATCCCCAAAACGCAACGTTTCATCTCAATCGCCATCCCATTCTCTCTTCGTCGTCGATGTCGACGGAGAAGTTCATTGCCGCCGGAACCGAGCGATCGAACAAGCCTGCCGCATTGTCGTCGTCGAGGTCGTCGTTTCGGTTGAGTTGCGATGCGGCTGGTTTGGGCGCGAGCGTGTTCGAGGAGCTTCCGATGGCGACGATCGTCTCGGTTTCGAGACCGGATGTTGGGGACATTACTCCGTTGTTGTTGTCGTATGTGATTGAAGTTCAGTACAGGCAGGTATGGGGACGATACCATTACTAGATTCTTTTGTTCTGTGTTTCGGTTTATATATCTGTGCATTCGATTTCGATGAGATCGTTTTGTAGTTGTTTTCATATTGTTGTTTGCCTGAACGAATGATCGATTGTGTATTTTGTTGTATGCTGATTGCGTGTGTATTTTGTTGTGTGCTGATTGCGTTTGTTGAATTTTTAGGATGTTAGTATCGTTGCTGGATATCGTAAACCGCTGATTTTGGCTCATCAGTGATGACATGTTGTAGTATGATTTGTTAGAAAACTTTCATGCTGATTTATGCTATGTGAAGCGTTGCGTGTACTAGTCCTTGCAGAATGTGGAGTGTTCCAGATAAAATTGTGTATGAGATGAGTTTGACATTTCAGGAGTGTTTGATGTTGCAAGCAAAGGCATATAGATTCCAAGATCGATCGCTAAAACAATAACATGTCGGAGGTTTCTATAGAATGGATAACTTAGGAGATAGTGAAGTGAATGCCATATCTCGTTGAGGGGTTAGAGCTACGCGAACGAGTTTTATTAATTGTTAACTTATTTTAGAAGACTTGTGTTGCTACTTCGTTTGTGGATATTATGTCTTCTAGAAGGATTTGCTTGTATGAAGCTCTTGTTTGTTCACGCGAACTCAAAGATCTTAGTCATTGATGATGTTCATGGCAGCTTTTCTTTGAGCTTCAGCGATAGTTGTAGGCACAATCAGATGCGGAATAGCTACAGATTTGTCCTGGATTGTATAACCTGTATGTCTTGAAGAGTTCTATTGAGCTGTGAACCGGATGGTTACTGTCCTTCTCTGCAGCACATTTTCTTTGCTGAAGTCCCTCTCCTTTGTTTGTCAAAATATCAATATGGAATGCTAACTGTCTTTCGTTAACTCTGCCACAGTTCAAGTGGCGCTTGCTGAAGAAAGCTTCACAGGTTATCTATTTACACCTTGCTTTGAAGAAGCGTGCAATTGTTGAGGACTTTCAGGAGAAACAAGAGCAGGTTCGTGTGTCTTCTAAGAAATGGCAATCATCAGTACCCCTCATTTTTGTAACTATGCAAATTTTCACTTAGTGACTACGTTTATTATTCAGTTATCATGTAATCAAAGGCTAATTATAAGTAGTCCCTTATCAGCTCTTAAAAAATTGTCACACTTTGCCTATCTACATCTCAAATCTACAGTAATTATTGCATCATTCATTCTGGATTTTTCAGGTTAAAGAATGGCTTCAGTACATAGGAATAGGAGATCATACAGGTGTTATGCATCAAGGCGATGACTCTGATGATGAGGCCTTGCATTTTCCTCATGATGGGAGTTCAAGGCACAGGTATTTATCGAGTGTGTGCAGTTGAAGTGGCTTAGAAATGGTAATACCTACAACTATTTCATGCTATGGCTCACTTTTTCTACAGATACGTTCCATCTAGTGCTGCTCTGTCAATCATCAGACCGTCTCTGGGTGGGCAACAGACGGTTGCAGACAAAGCAAAAGTTGCAATGCAAGGGTACCTGAATCATTTTCTTGGTAACTTGGACATAGTTAATTCTCGAGAGGTTAGAATCTGTCTCCAACAACCTATGGTACTAGACCTCCAGCAAGATAATTATTGTTTATCAACCGAGGAGGACATGAATTCTCGTCATACTAGGCTGAAGTTGGAAGTTTCTGCATCTCCCTGAACCTCCCTGAGTCTCTAATCTGATGCAACCGTGCCCTTGTTGTTTATTACTGTATAAGACTCCACGAATCACAATTTGTTCTACATTAGGAAGGAAATAAAGGAGGGACCAATTTGATGTAGTGTCAAATGGAGTATCGTATTTGTCAAAACAAAAAACTATGGCCTTTTTGAGCAAAAATAGGAAGGTCAATCCCATTTATTAATTTTTGAATGGATGCCTGCAACACTTCATCGACTTGAGGTGGGAATTGTAGTCAGTTAGTAAAGATTTCTGTATTCCGTTCCAATTTTATTTATAATGTCATTTTCAGGAAAAATTTAGCATCTTGCATTCATGCCCTGCCAAGGATTTATAGTGAGTGGATTTTTTTACTGTAGGTATGCAAATTTCTGAAGGTTTCTAAGCTATCATTCGAGCAAGAGTATGGTCCAAAGCTGAAGGAAGACTATTTGCTGGTGAAACATCTACCTAAAATTTCCAGAAAAGACGATGCAGAGTGCTTGCCTTGTCCACGGTTTTGCAATAACAACTGGCAAAAGGTAACAAATGTTATGGCCTGTGTTCCTATTTTCATCCCCTTACTGGAGTTCGCGTGTGAATTTAATGGGAGTAACTCTCCAGGATGATTTATTCTCCTCCTCAATCTGATGACAATGGTTGATGATGAGATCTTTTGTTGGCCTCTTGTCAAATTTATGGTCTATTTTATTAATGTTGTATCTAAATATAGATCCTAATTCACAGTATTCAATGTGCCCCCATGTCATTTTTTCTCTCTATAACTGAAACTCATTTTTTTTTTTATAGGTTTGGGCTGTACTCAAGCCTGGGTTTTTGGCTTTACTCGAAGATCCTCTGGATACCGAGCTCTTGGACATTATTATCTTCGATATACTGCCATTTTCTCACAAAACCAGCGAAGAAAAGGTTCTACTCGCTCAGGAGCTAAAGGAGCATAATCCTTTGTGGTGTACATTCAGGGTAAAATCTGCTTACCTCTCTCTCTCTCTTTTGAACACTTTCTAACAGTAGTTTCTGTCATTTACCCAATCAATTTGAATTCGCCTTTCCCACCTCAGGTAGTGGTTAGCGGTTGTAGATTCTATATTGTGAATTCCTATCAGTTGAGCTTTTCAATCTTGGAATGTGCAGACTGTCGAGGAATCAACTCTACTTAAAAGTCCGAACTGATGGTAGAAGACCCTATTAATGTACATCAACGCATCCCCTCACACGAAGGTCCATTGGGACATGAAGTGTGAATAGCATTTGTCCAATCCATATCAAGTGCTATATAAGGTCCACATAAATAAACCACATAGGTGGCAATAAATAGGGGGAGGCAGGGATCGAACTCGTGATCTTTTGTCACGGCCTACTCTGATACCATTTCGAATAACCAACTCTATCAAAATTCTAAACTGATGGTAGAAGGTCCTATTAATATATATCAACACGGACGAATGTGTATAATCTGCTTGTTGGCTGCCACTGCTCCTGTAGATACTTACAATTTGTTTGCGTGGAGAAATCCCATGTGGCTTGTCAAATGAATGATGACTTATATGGTGTAAATTTCACAAGGTCTCTTGTGGGAACCGGAGCATAAGGTTGAGAACCTCAAGCAGCAGCAAAGTCAAGGATTGG
>JAOVYX010021675.1:0-15490 GCA_035668315.1 Drosera spatulata
CATCAACTCAGTATCCTGATGTAAATCATGCAAGCATCACCACAGTCAACGGTGAGAAATCAGTACGGCAATTAGTCGCAGATGATTACTGGTAAGCATAAAGACTTTGTATGAACTAATGTAATGTTCAAATGTTAGACAACTCAAGACCAAAACTGTAATTATCAAACGTTCGGATTTCTCATCATCTTAGCTACCAGGATTCAAATCTGCATACACATAATGACTCTACAACTTTAGACATCTGCAAGCCTGCAATAGACAGATAATCCGTCGAAACTTGCATGCAGATAATCCGTTATGAAATGTGATGTGTTATTTAGTTCACCTCAATCACAGGTTAAGTACTGAGTTCATTGCCGAGGTGCAACAGAGAGGTGCAGCCATTATCAAAGCTCGAAAGCTATCAAACGTTTTATCTGCTGCAAGTGCAGCCTGTGATCACATGCACAATTGGATTCTTGGAAGACCAAAGGTTTAGCATCAATCATCCTACATGCGATGTTTGGTGAATCGATGATTTCCTCAGGGGCAATGCTCATGTCCTGAAAATGAATCTCTGTTTCCATATTTTCATAGCTTAGGGAACTTGGGTTTCCATGGGAGTTTGCTCTGATGGTTCCTACGGAATTGAGCCTGGTCTCATCTATTCCTTCCCCGTAACTTGCCAGAATGGTGAATGGTCTATAGTGCAAGGTAAATTCTATCTCCCATAGTATGTGTTTCGCATAAATCTGCCAAAAACAAACAAACAAACAAACAAACAAACAAAACAACACAACACAAAACAAAACAAAACAAAACAAAACAAACAAACAAAAAAAAAAGGCTTTTTTTACATGGACAACTTTTCTTAAAATTCAGAAGTACAGAAGTCTGTAGGACTCGAGATTTACATTCCTGGTGAAATTCTAACCTGCTCATGGTTTATCGGGCTAAAGATTGACGAATTCTCTAGAAAAAAGATGGATGAAAGGGCAAAAGAGCTTGCCGAGGAGAAACAACTAGCACATGCATGTCTGAGGATCGAGGATGAGTTCCTGTGAAAAAATGGACACTGTTGGAAAATAATATAGTACAAAACTGATATACTATGCTAAGCTGTTTATTGGGAATGTTCATGTCCTCCAGCTACAAATATATCAATAAACACTCACACTGTTGGTAATTATTCTCGTATGTAACCTAGCAAGTAGCAACAAGATGATGTATGCTAATTGAACAGGGCTAACCAGGAAGGATAATATATATAACGATAATCATTCCAAACCGCTTGATTTCCCTGATAATATAGCGCTTAAGTTTTTAAAACTCTTTGAGTACTCAGGTGAGCTATTTAAGAAAAAAAAATCTCGAATTCAACATAAATCGGCATTCTGTTGATTTGCACCCTTGCGGGATAGCTTCATGCAATGCAAAGTAAAACTCCCAAGGAAAGCCACATTTCCTAGCTTCCCAAAACTCCAAGAAAAGAAACATACATGGCAAACTGATACCTAAACATTGGAAATCTGTTGCAACATCGAGCACACATGATCAATCCATCTACACTCATTTTTTTTGACACGATCTCTAAACTTACCACTCACTGGTATACACTAGTAAAAGGCAAATCCCACAGTAAATCACTACCCATTCTTCCTTATATATTGATTTTTTTCATTCCACATGATTCGTTGATAACTATCCTAGATCAATACTCGGAGTACGAATCTCAAGATCGCCCTCAAGGATGATTCCAACTCCACATTTGAAAATTGAGATTATGCAATTACCTAGTAAACCACGATAAAGTGCATATTACCTTGTCTAGTAAAGAAATCAAGTTAGGGTTTCACCAAGGGGCAATGATGATCATATCAGCACCACAAGGGAATAATACAACGCTGGAAACGTCGAGGAATAGGAAATTCGCCTGTGATCGATGGATGATCATCTCAGAGATTCAAGGGATTGATCGGCGCCAAGGGATCAGACAAAATCGGAGTCGCCCACCCATTTGACTGATCAAGTAGAGGTTCACATGATTTGATGATATAATTATCTCATCTAATGCTATGAAATATTCGTCCAGAAAAAGCTAAATTAAATAAAGATTATATGACCAGCAGCACGTGGATGGATGAGTATATTGTCGAATAAAATAATAAATTGATCGATATAAAATTTTATATGTGTTTTAAATATTTATGAAATTTAAAAAAAATATTATTTTTTTGATAATAAGATTATTATAACAATTATAAGATAAGATATTAGATATATTATAATTAAGTTTGATTGATTCTATATTTTTTTTATTAAAATTTTTCAAATAAGACAATGTAGTATTATTATGAAACATCAAAAAAAGATAAGTGTTACACTTATTATGGGACAAAGAAAGTATTATGATATGTTTGGTTTTATTTCAGTTTTTTTTTTGTTTCATTGAGTAATAAAACAAAATTATTATTTATTTATATTTCTTAAATGGATAAAACGAAAATGAAAAACAAAAAATTAAAAAAAAATATTTTTGTTTTTGTTTCATCTAACTACAATATCAAAAATTCCCTCAACGTAAAATCATTTTATTTTATAAATTGATTTTGATTTTCATTGCTGAATTTTTTATTTCTATTATTTTTTTTACAGTTTCAGACATCAATATCAAACAACCCCTTAATATTTCAAGAACTTTACATAAGTTTTCTAGCAAATAAATACAATTGACCATGCCCTTACAACATTAATCATTCTAAATATTTATTTGAGCTTGGAGAGTATGATACTATCATTATGTATTGTTATGGATGAATGAATGAATGATAGAGTTTAAATGATTAAAAAAAATTCAAAACAAAAAAAATTTTAAAAAAAATTTCATCATTGGATATGTGCTATCAATACGCAACTTGTATGTTGCTAGCGATAAAGCTTTCTTTTTTCTATCTATTTATATATATATATATAATATTTTATTTAAGTTTCTTGATACCAAAATTTGATTGTTCATGTATTTAATACATAATCAACCCATAATGAATAATTAATATCCACGATTCTTCATAACTCAACAATATTCACTCACCATGAGTAATAATCAAAGCTATAAATCTTTTATGATGTATCTTCAACAAAATAAACCATATAATAGCTAAATAAATACGTGAAATTTATAAAAACTCTAGCATAACAACTTGAAACAACAGTTGTTCGAAAATGAAATAGACTGAGAAAATGATAAATTTAATATTCCCTCCGTCACACAAAAAATACAACACATACGTATTCTGTATTATTTTATACGCATGAATATAAATCTCATTTTCATATCAAATCATGTCTGATCGTCCCGCAATATGTATTAGATTAAAATACGTAACTTACACAACCATTGATGTTGTACGATATGTTTATAAAAAACTACGTTTGAACGTTATTGTACGCATGTCAAATTTTACATCGACATGTATGTCAAGTCAATACGTTGGATCCTTTCATATCACATGTTTATTTAAAACATGTCTTGAAATTTTAATTTTTTTTAATTTTGAACATTTAATTAGTAAACACAAGACATAATCAAATTATTTACACGAGAAATAAAAGTAAAAACGAACATAACCATGAAAACCACCACGAGTTCCTTTTCAATCTTCATCCGGTTCGCTGATGCCAATCCTTCTTCCTCATCCATTCCCCTTCGCTTCACAAGTAGTTTCCATATAACTATACATTAGGGCGACGGAGCTGTTCGGCAGATCAACGAGGAGCGGCTTCGGTTCAACAAAATGGCGACCCTGAAATGAGGTGAATTCTGCTCGTGTTACGATTCCTGTAGCCCCTCAATTTCGAGTGTGTTCTATGAAATATTGTTTACTGGTGTGATAACCCGAACACGGAGCGGAGTTTATAGTACGATTTTGCATAAGAAAAGAGAGTAACATTTCATATGTGTGAATAAGTCTTATGTACATCGGTTTTAATTTTTGGGATATATATTGAATTTGGGGATTGTGTGTCTTTTGTGTCAAGTGTTAAATTAATGACTTAGATTGAAACACCACGTATAAAGAGTTGAGAATTAATTATCACGTCTTAATCTCAATGATTTATTCGTGTGTTTAATATTAACCGTTATTTTAAAGCTTGACACCTCAAGTCACACATTCTCTTTTCCGATATAAATTAGGTTTAGTTTGGAGCGTTGGGCTCCCATGATGGTACTCAACAATTTAGGTTCTTAACATAGTGGAAATTTAGTCAACAAAGGACCGATACAGTTGTAATTTATGTTTTCCAAATTTTGTGGTCAGGGGTTCGATACTTCTTGAGATCATCAAGAAATGATTTCTTTGTATTAGGACTACTAAGGGCATGTTTTCTTCCTCAGACTCTGAACTTGATGAGATTATCTAAGTGTTGTCTTCCCCTTTATATGGTGGAAATTTAGTGAACGAGTGCTGCAAGGTTTAGTCACACAGATGGTTGTAGACTGTAGAATGCTGCAATTATTTTGCTAGTAAGTTTCATATGAAGACAATAAACCAAGTGTTTGTTCTTTCAATTTTTGTTGGCTAATTCCGTGTGACTATGTCCTGTGGACATGCTAATCAGTTTCAAGTCTGTGTTAGTTTGTAATGGAGATGAAGCAATGGGATTGAGTCGATTGATCATCATTAACTGGCAGGGGAAGTTTACATTTAGCAACATGGTACTGATATTGTTTTTTTTTTTTTAGCTGGCTTGGCTTCAAGTACCATGGAAACGATTGAACAGTTGTTGGTTCACATCACCTTGACAATGATCATTGCCGCCACAAGGTGTGTGAGTTTCACTCCAAGGCGTCGACGGTCATCTCCGCTGGTCTAACACAGCGGTTCTGTCAGCAATGCAGCAGGTTCAAATTTACTACCTTAATCTCCTCCATTTGCTCTCTTTCGGTTGTCCAATTTTTACTCCATTTTTTTACATTTACTCGACACATGAACATATCTTGCAGCACCTCAATCACATGTTAAATACTGAGTTCACCACCACGGTGCAACAGAGAGGTGCAGCGATTATCAAAGCCCGAAAGCTGTCAAGCGCGTTATCTGCTGCAAGTGCAGCTTGTGATCACATGCGTGACTGGATTCTTGGAACACCAACGGTCAAACACCACTCATCCTAAATGTTTATTCCCTCGGGGGCGACTTTTTGTACGTCTTGAACTTGATCTCAATTCCCATACTTTTTCATATCTCAGGGTACTTGGGTTTCCATGGGAGTTTGCTCCGATGGTTCATATGGAATCGAACCAGGTCTCATCTATTCCAACCCCGTGACTTGTCAGAATGGTGAATGATCTATAGTGCAAGGTAACTTCTAGCATCTCCCATTGTACGTGTTTGGCATAAATCTTCCAAACAAAGGCTTGCCAAAAAGTAACAAGTTTCTTACTGCATCACAAGCATGAAAGCGTTTTGGACTCATGGCTGGCTTCCCAAGTGAGATTCTAACCTGCTAATTGTTTACATGGCTTAAGAAGACGAGTTTTCAAGGGAAAAGATGGATGAAACGGCAAAAGAGCTTGATGAAGAGAAACAGTTGGCAAATGCAATACTAGAGGTTTGAGGATGGACTTGATGTTACAAACCGATATTACATGGTTATTGCAAACCGATGTTCACGACCTGTGTTAACCAACGATGTGCATGTGTATATACAAAACTAAATATTCTGTCATAATCTCACTGTACATAGTAATTCTCATAATGCAATACCTGTATTGATCTAGCGAGTAGCATCAACCGGCGGTAACAAATTGATCGGCTAAACGAAACAGAATTATTATCTATATATCGATAAATCATTCCAAACCACTAGATTTTGGCTCTTCTTGAATCATCATAGCGAAGTACAATTTAGTGTTACCTCGACTCAAAAAGCAATAAGTTAGGGTTCCACCAAGGAGCAGTATAATGATCATGTTATCAGCACCACAAGTGAAAACTACATGGATGTTAATGTTGAGGAATCATCGGGACTTCGCCTGTGGTTGAGGGATCGTCATCTGAAAGATTCGAGGGATTGATCGGTGCCTCGGGATCAGATAACATCGAACGGAATAGCCGTTGGAGAGAGACTAATGATGATAATCGCATTCTCTGCTTCATAACTTGATGATATAATCTGATAGTGATCCTGAAGTATCATATGGTTGTAGGGATTGTATGATCCTGAAAGTCGCCAAACCACCAATGACAGATTATATGACTTGTCTGCTATAAAAAACAAAAATAAAAAAATAATAATGATGAAGATGATATGACTCGTTGGGATTGATGAATATCATTTCGAATAATTTTATATGACCTAAATAACAAAAATATTGTTTTGCAAGCACTGTACAAGTGCTTATTTCATTCATTAAGCGCAATTAACCATGCATTAAAGGACACACTTACAACACATATATTCATATCTCATGGTCGAACAACATATCCCACTTGGTAAGCAATCGGGACCAACATTTTCATCATGGATAACATCTTAAACACAATATTACAATTAATATGAGACGAAAAAATTAATATTATTGAATGGAATATTCCCTGTAATAAAAGACATAGTAAAATCATTTACTATTTCCATTAACAATTAACCCTAAACACGAACATAAACAATGAAGAGAGCTATTCCTTTTCCATCTTCATCCGCTTCGTTAATGTCAATCCTTTCCCCTCATCCATTTCCCTTTCGCTTCCCACATCGATCGTCGATTCTTCACTTCACACGTAGTTTCCGAGTAAGTTCACATTAGGGCAACGAAGCAGTTCCCCAGATCAACGAGGATCGGCTCCAGTTCAACAAACTGGAGACCATTATACAAATAATCGTCGAAGTGAGGTGAATTTTTCTCCTGTTACGATTCCTGTGGCTCCTGAATTTCGAATCTGTTCGATGTAATAATAGTGTTTTCTGGTGCGATTACCCGAAAAATGGAGCCAGGTTGATAGTGCGATTGCGCTTAGGGAAAGAGGGTAACGTTTATGTGTGAACAAGTCATAAGTGCATCGGTTGTAATGTTTGGGATTGAATGTATGCTAACTTGGGTCCTTTGTGGTTCTCCTATAATTTAGGTTCTTAAAATAGTGGAAATTAAATCAGTCAACATGGCTTGGTTCGATGGTGATCAACGTTTCCTTGAACTTTATCGTCAGGGGGTTCGGCATTTCTTTAAAACATCAGAAAGCAGTCTTTATGTAATACAACATGGATAAGAGTAAAGACTAAGTACATGTTAAGTACCTTGGAGATGATTGAACAGTTGGTTTACATCGCCTTCTCTATTACCAGTATCTTGCTTGTTACGCCCTTGGTTTTGTTGTCAGATGAGATAATTATTATTCTCATCAAAACCGACTGTTATTTTCTTTTGCTATCGTGGATGTTATTTTCTTTTGATTACTCCTTTATGAGTGTCCCAAAAATTTATATGAGTTTAGAAACAATTTTTAAAGGCGTAGCAAGTATAAAGCTAATATAGAAACTGACACATAATAATTCTGCAAGTCTCTTTTCCTCTCAGGTGGTTTAGTTTTTCTGTTAAGCTTACCTATTCTCAATTCTGATATGTTTATGTATTTAATTGGAGGATCGAAGGCTGGAAGATTGGGCAATTGAAAAGAGGGATGAAATCGGGGATATCATGTCCTAAAACTATTAAATTTTGAACAGGACCTATTTCTGAACTGCTGTAGTTTTTTTGTAGTCTTTGGAAACCTCTTTTTATTATAAGAGGGATATTGGGGTCGCGATAAACTGACGAAAGTTACTGGTGTTATATTTGAAAGTATCCAGTACGTTAAAGGCCAAGACCATTAGATTCTGCTTTATTTCATCCCATAGTAAGTTAAAGGTCTCTAGATGATGATGTTGATGCCAATTTTTAGCAATTTACAATGCCGAATAGGTTGCCGACTTATTGTTTTGATTTGTTGCGTCCCATAGTTGATCCAAAATCTAAAGAACCGCTGCCTCATCAAATGGTCTGCATTACCTAACATTAATTCAAAAGGGGTCTTTGACATGATAAGCCAGAGACTAGTTTGTCTTTACTCAAATAAGAGTCTTACCTGTGATGTTAAAGATTATGTGGTGAGGATGAATTCTTGGAATCAGAAGAAAAAAGCTTAAAGTTAACATCTGCTAATTTTTTCAATTGATTCTTATAAATTGACCATTTAATTAAACCCCATGATTTTGGTGTTACATGTTCACTGTTTGTTTCAAGTATAGATATAAGCAAGTTTTGTGATGCAGAATCAAGTATGGCATTTTACCGGCCAAGCTTTCACTAATATGGTGTTTGCCTCTTTTTAATTGTACGAAACCTAGTACTCACTACTTGCTGTTCCATTTTTTCCAATTCAGCATGTTGGTGATAATTGTCAGCTTAGCTGCTGAGGTGATTGTGCATTTGTTATTCTGTCGCAATATTGAAGGGAAATTTTTACTGTGTGCTTGTGATAGAGATATTCAGAATACACGATGCTGCCTGCTGTGTCTAGTCTCAGGAGACCTATGCTAGGAAACATAGTTTCAGCATTTATGGTGCATGAAATCTCTATGGTTACTAGCACAATTATATCTCCACAGAGCAGAGGACTAACGGTCGAGAAGCATTTGAATAGTGGAGTAGATACTAGAAAGAGCTTAGGATTTTTAATGGACGGTCTGTTATAATTTGCCGTTTTTCTGGCCCCTGATAAGAGAGGCTCATAGGATCTACAGGGATGCGGAAAAGCGTAATAGAAATAAAATGAAAGCATGGATTAAAGGATTAGTCATGTGTTATGCGAATATTACAACATGTTGAGCAATCTTTGTTCGGTACCTCATCTGTTTTGAGACTTGGGAAAGGAATTAGCCCTTGAAGCATGATGACTGCTAGTATGGTGCATGGTTATGACTCTATTCCCTTTATCTGTTTGATGCAGATAAATCGCAGTTCGACTATGAATCATAGAAGTTGGCTAGAGTTATGTGAAAAAGACGCCTTTGCTGACAGGGTTAGTCCTGTTGTGGTTAGTTCACTGGCGACATTACTGGACAAGCTGAAGTAGCAGAAAGTGTGAGCTTTCAACCAACTCTTTATCCAAAAAAACGGAATCATGTTTCATTTTTCTTCACCTCCTCGGTATGTTTGCTTCCGATTGTTGTTTACATAGTGCACCCTTCTATCGGCACAGATGGAAATTTATATGGTTACCAACTTACCATCATGCCCTCTTTTCACGAGACTGTCCTGTTACTCTTTATGTTACAACTAAGCATTCTCAATGGAAACTGTACGAGAAACTAGGAAACTGGAAATCCGTATAGTTTCTCATTCGGTTCCATTGTACCGTACCAATAGAGGGATTTCCTTCCTCGCTTGGTGGTCGCGATCTTAACCTTTTTCCTTCCACAAATGCTCACAACACCCTCGAGGCATGTACGATAGATGGGAGCATAGGTTGTTTGCCCCCCTTCCTTTTTCTTTTGGCATGTGTCCTTTGTGCTGCTGCTGGTGCTTGCTTCCTAGTCACTCTTAAGTTGTCAGAGAAAAGCGGAGCGTACTATGTTAGCGCTTGGCAACCAACTACCCAAAGGTTTTGTCTAGTGAGAGCCCCCTGCTTGTGATTTGTGATGCTTGAACTATGCAGACAAATTTGTCATGTCTTTCCATGGTCCCCTGTACAGTAAATGCTTCACATGGAGCTTAGAGGAACTGTCCAGTCAAATTTCCGCAACCTAGAACTACCGTCCTTGTATTTCAAATCTCTTAGTTGATCAGATAGATCATCCCTATGATTTGAGTGACATCAGTCTAAGCGTGACAAGATATAATTTTAGGTAGTTTAGTTTTTTAACAGAGCAAAAATAGGTACTGATAGGAACCCATTACTTGCGGTAGAGAAGCTTTGAGTTAGGATTGATCATGTTCTAAGTGATAGGTTGGGGCGGGTTGACGAAACTAGAGGACCGTTTTCGAGAGATTTTTGTGTGATGATGTTCTCCTATGTTTAGATTGAAGGTAATCATTAGACTGGCCTTATGTTATGCTGAATGATGTGGTTGTCATGAGAGTGTGTAAAGAGGATATTTTTAGCAAAGGTGACACTAATTAGGAAACAGAGACAATACCTTGTTATCAGATGAGAGGAGGACGTTCTGAAATTGGTCTAACCATTCAACACCTTTCCATAGGATTTCAATTAAGTGCACTCGTGAGAAGAAGTGAGATAATTTAGATAGAGGATTAGAGGAGCAGAGGAGCAGAGGACCATGTACAAAATCCGGAATGATGTTTGTCTTCAAGGAGGATATATCACGGAAGACATTACCCAAAACATAAAAAAAAATGGCGTAGTTATATCCGTGTAGTCACATGAGATGGATTAAATACTTGGTGTGTTGCTGTTATTGTTGCATTACATTGAAGGATATGCACACTTTGGGACTGGCTCTGATCTAGTTCATCCTCTTTGACCCTCAAAATCCTAAATGATGATGATGATGGCGTGATGTACGAAACCCATAAGGGAACACTAATCATTTCCCAAGATTTCTCGATCTTCCATCCATGTATTGTGGATGAATATGGTCTAGGCTTGGCTTGTCTACACCCGCCCCCTCCTCCCTTTCACTGTTGTTTTTTCCTGCGCTCGAGGTTGCATTATACAACTTGTTCTGGTTTATTGTTTTGGAAGATTGATTCTGTAGCTGCACATTCAGAGCACATTCATGGAGTATTTACTGTAGTAGTTTTTTCTTTTATTTTTCGGCCGTTGCAGCATTAAACTGCTGCTGTGCTGGTCCATCAGAGTAGTATATTTTTTCCTGTATCCAGTTAAGCAAGTTCCTCAAGTTTAGTCTGGCAGATTTCAGCTTTTGAGAGGGAAAAGAAGGAGTGAGGGAACTATGGTCCACCGCGACGTAAATTCTGTTCCGGTACCAACGTACTCGGTACAAGCAGCGGCATTCGAGGGGTTCCATGGAAGGACGAATTTAAGGAGGAGAAGAAGGAATCAGTGGAGCAACAGTGAAAAAGAGCATTTTGTAGAGGGAATGATGAAAGGCATGAATTGCATGGAACAGAATTGAGTTATTGCTGCAGTGAAGGATAACTATTCGTCCCCGCCGAGACTCCGAAACTTTTGAGCAATGTGACAATATATGGTACGTTCTACTGTCCATCGATTGTGATCAGTTCATGTCAACTAGTGGAATTAAGCATTTGCGAGGTGAAACTGCTTTTCTCCTTAGTTTGTATCGTCTTGTTCTTAGTTTTCAATGTTGACCGCTTACGTGTTGACCGTCGCATCTGCAGTCATTCTTAACCGAACATCGGTTTGCATTAGCCGAAGCGAAAGAGGGAAATCGGCAAGACTTCATCGTCTTTGTCTTTTAAATTGTTTTTGTTAGTGACTGGCCTAGGATTAATCATGCAATGAGCGTTGAAAAGAGGTCGCATACTCTCAATTGCAACCCTCTGAGTTTTTGTTTTCCTCATTACAATGGGTGGGGGCCTGAAAAAATGCTGCATTTGCAAATGAGTCAATATGTCGTTGTGTACATTTTGGGGGAATTTATTGACATTGATTTCGAATCTATCCAAGTGCCTAACTCCCTAGGATTTTTACGAAACTTAGAACCCAAAAGAGAAAAAAAAAATGAAAATTTTTTTTTCATCGTGGTTAATTTTTAGAGTGGGGGCCTTGGGTACACGTGGCAAAATATCGGCCAGCTCAAAATTGATTATAAACCATCTTTTTCCTGCAACCCTTGTTTGTATGATTTCATTATAATGATCAAAGGTTGTGAGATGTTGACAATTCGAAGAGAATGGAAAGCTTGTTTCTGGCCATTTGTTTCTTTCTGGTTTAAGTTCAGTTTCTGTGATAGAAGAAGTACATCGTGCGAAACTTGGCAGCTGTTTATATGTCATGGGTGTTTTTTTGTTTATCTGAAAGGTTAAATTCTATAAGATGCTTTAAGATTAATCAAATCAGTGACAATAGAATTATGTTTAAAGGATACTACTAATATTGGCTTTAGAGTAGCTGCTGGCTCTATCACATGAAAAAAAAATTAATGTAATTTAAAATTTTAAAAATTAGTATTTTTTTCGTCTCATATTACATGCAATCAATTAATCCGACACATAATTTAATGTGTGTGTTAAATTTTTATGAAATTTAATAAAGAAATAATATTTTTTTAGAGATAGTGCGACTTATTGTATCAATTGTGAAAGAAGATAATAGGTGTATTGTAATTGAACAGATTTTTTTAGAGTAAAAAGTTTTGAAAAGAGAAAAGGTTGTAAGTAAATTGGAATAGCCTAAAAAAAGTGTTATATATTTTATGGGACGGAGAAAATATATCAATAGGTCTTATTATTTTTGAAATCTACTCTCTTTATTTCAAATAAATTATGATGACACACATTTCAAGATCTAATTTAATACGATTAAACGTTATTGTTTATAAAAAATATTGTGGGATACTAATAATAAATTAAGTTGTGAACTTTAATCCTGAGTCAATTTAAGGTTTTTTTTTACATCGTTAAGAATAAGAACGGAACACGTCGAAATATGTATTATCGTAATTTATCTGGGACGGATAAAATATTTAATAAAAAATCATCTCTAACTTATTAATTATTATTTGATCTTATTTGGTTTGATTTTACGAATAATTTATTATCTTTATTTATTGAATTAATTTTTTTAATTTTTTATAGATGATTAATAAATAAATAAGATAATAAGATATAATCAATTGATAATTATTTTAGATTTTAATAATTAATAAATAATTATCCAAAAATTATAAAAAAAAATAAAAAAAACCGTGAGGGGCGCAGCCAACGGGCGGCTGTTGACAATTTTCCCTGTAGAAATGGCTTAATCGATTACCTCGTAAACTATGGACTTCGACTCACTTGTTTCGACTCAACTGTTGGAAACTTCACCCAAGGGTTGCGCCCCGTTTTCGACCAAAACAAATTACTCCTATAAATTAAATAATCAATATAATGACCTCCTGTGCGTTTTCAGACTGTTTCCTAATATCGTTAAAAAAATATCAAATTCATAATCATTTAGTTAAGACTTCTTATTGAGTTTTATATTCTCTCTTTTTCATATTAGGTGAAATATTTTTTTTATTTTTTTTATCGTCTTAAAATAAATGAATTTTTTTCTTTTTTAACCTTTTAATATGATAAAATCAAATTAAGCTCATCTGTTATTGTATATCTATTAATTTATTCTGTAATTGTTATATTTTTTTCGTCCCATATTAATCGTAACGGTTTTCTATTTGATCACTCTAAAAAAAATACAATCTTTTTTCTTTTGATAACTTTTTAACATAAAAAAAATAACAAATCAATCTCATATGTTACAGTATACTCACTATTTTCTCTCAGAAGTAGTATAATAAACCCTACTATAAAAAAATATTTTTTTTTCATCAAAATCCATACAAATTCAACACTCGCAAAAATTTCATTGTCGAATCAAAATGTTTTAATAAATATAAGACAGAAAAAGTAATAAACTCCACTACAATCAAAACAATGTTTTTTTTTCATCAAAATTCATACTCCCTTTCTCCGACCCATAATTTTTGCAACGGTATGTATTTCGAAATATTTTGTTTTTATTTTTAACGATATCAAAAAAAATTTAAATTTATTCAGGTATTTTAATCTATATAATTTTATAAAAAACAATATTTAATAATATTAAATTATATCTTAAATCTCGTATCGTGTGGGATGGGGGAGGTATGTGACAGATGGAGTACTCCGTAAAAACTTGAACACATTCAAAGTGACCATGTGCTGGTCTATTGGTGGGAGGAGTTAGTTTGATGAAACTATTGGGATGTGATATACGCATATCTGATTGGGTCGAGTTTCCGTACAATTGAGTCAACGTGCGTGTCAGCCTTTTTCCCCTCAGAAAGCAGAAAGGGTAAAAAGAGATTCAAACTCTCTAGCATAGCTTGCCTTTTACGGACCACTTGCCCTCCTTGCAATTCCAATTTTGCCCCACATTTTTCATCCTTGCTGGGCTAGTCTCCAGGGGCAGTTCCGTCACTTAACCCCGCATATGTCACGGGGCTTGCATCCTCCACTGCTTGTGTTCGTTTCTCATAACTCTAATGTGCCATTTGACTGAATTACATGGGCAATTATGAAATTACAACAATGATTCACGTAGTCTGGGTTGGTCTAGTGGTATTCGACTCAATCTTCTGTCTCAAAATCCATGTTGGCCACGCCCGTTGACTTCGATCAAAGCTTTACCCGATACTGGTGGGGGGACGCCTTGTCAGTGTCCCGGGGATTAATCGAGGTGCGCGCAAGCTGTCCCGGACACCCTCGCCACAAAAAAAAAAACAATGATCCAAGTATCATCCCAGAAAATATATATGAGAGCAAGATGTATGTAATGTTACGGTGAAATAAATGATTGAGATTTGAATTTTCGACATTTTAGGTTGATTGATCTTTGGGTGGCGCGCCTCAATTCGTGTGGTCTCCTATGAGCGGTTCACGGTCTTAACCTCGTCCAAGAACGTGGGAACAAAAGTAGGGTTACGTACTTCCTCGATTCCTCGAATAAGGACACTACAATGTTCGATAACTAGAAGCCGAGTGAAGAAAATAAAGAAAAAAGGTTGTGAAAGAGATACTGTTAGATGGTGATCATGAAGCATTTGCTACGAGACCGGAATTGCTTTGCCACTGCCCACTGGGGTCTTGGCCGCACACAAGTACACATCAAAGAGAAAGGAAAAGTGTACGGACCTTAAAAAACACTTGTATTCGTTGGTGCATCAAACTTTTCTGTTGTCTTCTTGCCGGCAAGCACAGCGGCATTTTGCATCAGTTTAGATTTGGATCTGGAACTTGAACCTTGATCTTCATCTCATCGGGTCAAGTTTCTAGTTGTCCGCCTTTACTTTTCACTTAAATTCATTCTCTTAGGATCGAAATAAGGTGTGTCAGCTTCTCCTGGTCAAGATAATGTCCGCAGTCGGCCGGTATCGGTATTGATCAGGATGACTTTGGAGACATCATTGGAAATCACAGCTGTCGTGTGTCATAGAACATCGTAAGTTTCGCGTACATGGTTTGCAATAGGATTGTTGATTCACCGAGTCACTCAATGAGTCACTTAGTGTCAAGGCGACGATCGAGTGACTCGCTTAGTCTTTAAAACTCTCGGTCAATAACATTCCCACATATAGCGCGATGCGGCAGACCAAGAGCCCAAACAAATTGCATGCCAATGTGCAATGATTCTGATATACTGATATGTCTTGAGAGAGCAAAAAGAAGCCCCCCACTCTCCAAAACTCATCCACACAGCAGCTCTGAGTGAGTTATGTTCAAGAGAGTATAACTCAGAAGAGAGCAGAGCACAATTATCTCTGACCAAGCCGCCCTCCTCAT
>JAOVYX010021676.1:0-15488 GCA_035668315.1 Drosera spatulata
CTTCCTGTGTCGAAGTTTTGTTTTTGCCCGTTCTTTCCTTTTTTTTTTTTGATTTGATGTTGTTCATTTTAAATTTTGTTCTGGGTTCTAGCTCTAAAGCGTTGCACATCGAAACCAAATTTCGACCACCGGAGAATGTTCAAATATTATTTTTTTGACCATCGAAACATTTTCATTGTCACATAAAATATGTAATTTTTGAAAAAATTATTATTTAAAATATATTTTGATGAGTTTCGTTTTTATAATTAATAATGTTCGATTTTTTCGAAACCTTCATAATTTAAAAACAAATAATTGATATTATGACTAATTTGCGTAAAACAATGTTTGATGTTGATCAAAATTTATCTCGATAATCTCATAAATCAAACTATTATATATTTTATGTGATGAAAATAATATATATTATTAAGACAATAAACAAAATTATTCGATATATTTAAATAATAAAAAATGTCGAATTGTTACAAGTGAATTAGGATGAAGTAGCAATATGCTTGAGCTTTCAAATTTTAATGCAGATAGACTATTCTCAAGATGTTGTCTAATGCTTATTTTGAGCTTGAATCATGGAGTGCATAAAATGGCGTGGAGTATCATATTAAATCTTGAACTTCTAACTCAAAATCGATTCATAATAATTAATGTGTGAGATAACTTAGAATATTACATTCATGACTATACGAGGTATGAATTTATTTGTTTTCAATTATAATTGATATTCTAGATTATATATGAGGACTCTATTATCGTTTTGTTTGGTACTCCTCTACCGATCCCGAATAAATAGATAAAATCCGACTCCTATCATTAAACAATCTGATAATTAGTGTTGAAATGTATATGCGATCAAGAGGGTACAAAACTCTCCAGTGACAGGTTGGTTACACTCGCGCGTTTAGATAAGTCATGAGAGAGTAGCGACTCGTTGTTAGTTGTCCGGAGTATTTGCTGACTCCGTACATGCCGTGATTCTCGCCGCAGGGAGCTGCTATTTGGATGATTTCATTTTACATTTTTAGTAATACTTGATCTGTTTGTATTGTCAACATCAAAAGCTTGTATTTCTAGGTTTTATAGACACTGGGATCCAAATCCACATATATGGTTGGCACGACCGTTCAATACGACATATGTGTTTACTTATGATCTCGGTCCCTAAAATCGACATGCATCAATGCTCTAAAGTACTTTCTTCATTATGAAAGATTGAGCTGATCTGCTTCCTAATTTGATGTTTGTTTCGATGTTGCTTTCTCTCCGGCCTTGTTCGACGTCACATATCATGATATGATGAAAATTTCGTTCTTTGGAAAAATATCATGGCTTCAGGGTTCCAACAAAACGTTACTATATAAAAAGTTGATACTATGATTTAGTGATGTGATACAACCCAAAAATCTGAACATATCATAGTTTTAGCTAATGAAGTGTTGCTAACATACATTTCCATAGATTTACGGACTTTATATGAAGGATTTGATGAATTTGTGATTAGTCATATATAAACTTGCGTGTAATTAAACATAAATCTTTTTTCCTTTATATAAAATCAGATCAGCTTCATGGAGATCCGTGTCAATCCATTAACCATTCATGAACGATAGGAACACTTCGATGATCACAATGTCAGAAGGTCCAACCCTTTTTAATGAACGTCCTAACATAAACTATTTTCTAGTCACGTCTCCATTAAGCATCAAAAGTAGAATAACGATCTCATACAGTATCGTATCTAGGATTCGGTCGGTGACGCGGTGACCTTCATAAATCATTTCAGGTGAGCAAAACATAGGAAATTTGGGCAGAAATGAGACTTGGCGTGTGGTACTATCATCTTGAATATGTCGAAAAAGATCACACAAAGAGATGACCATACATTGAGCGCATTGATGTACATGATTTGTCATAAGAAGAAATGTCATTGATTAATTTGACTTGACGTTTCATGCTTTCGCGCAAGTTTTAATTGGTAGCTCCATGTGATGCTAATAAATCTCCATAAACGACGACCAGGGAAGTTAGCGAAATACATGAAAAGTATTCAAAAGCTCAAATAAGGATGTGCATAGAAGTGCATAATAAGAATGAGCCCGCCAGATGTAAGATATAGTAAATCTCTATAAGATAAAAGACAATGTATACAAATCTTTCTTTATTTCTCATATATCGAATTTCTAATTTTAAAATTAAAAAAAATTATCATCGAGATAATTCAACTTGACGATAGGCCGCACACAAGACCACTTCAAATGTAGGACTTATCATGATTTGAATTATTGTACAATAATTGGAATTAATGTGTGGCACATAGGACATATTAATGCAAAAAAAATACATGAATGCACACACATGGAATACAATACAAATCGAGCAATTCCAATCAAAATAAGCCAAACCAAGGAAAATAACGAAGTAACAAGGACGAATGATCTTTTGAAGCTCCTTTTATGTGACATATGATTGATTTTTCCACTTTGGTCTGAAAATGCCAAACAAGTTTTAATAATTGTAGACATGAGCATAGAAAATGAAGTTCATGGTCTGCTCGATCGTGCTCGTTTCTTTAACACAAATCTATGTGCAAATCTAGGCACATTATGTTGCATTAATGTTGCACCATCTTGTCCATTTATTTTCGTCTTTCTTGGAACGAGTCACATACAAGGCCAGGTGTCCATTAGAACATCGATATCAAAAAATATATGAGAAATTAATGACAAAAGAACAAGACGAATGGATCCAAACAAACCGATCAGTATCTGAACATTGATTTATAAATTAAGAATTGATGCAAGGTTAACCAAAGTGCGTCACAAAAATGATGATAAATTGGTATGTATAACAAATTTCAAAATTTGTTGGCACTGAGAAATTGTTACTTGGTGCAGAAAATTGAATCGTACTATACGAGGCTATGAGCTTCTTGTGTAGATGAATTCTCTAGCTAGGATTAATTGGGGGTTTAAAACTTAGGGGGTCTACCGTTGATGATCAATGCAACTGGTGAGTATGTTTAAGGTTTTATGCATGAAGTTACATCTCTCGTGTTTGTTATGAGAACCATGTCTTGGCGTGCATCATGTCAAAGGTATGTTTTATTGGATGAGAAAACGGATCTCCTTAATATTAGTATTCTGTTCAGAATGTGGTGAACTTGCTCTAGAAAAAAGAAGAAAATAGTTCGAATTAACTAAACAATAAGTCGAATCAATAAGTAAATTTCAGGATAACTTATTGATCGATTGACAAAGGATAAAAAATGACAACAACAACATTAATTAACTGCCCAAATCGTCTTTTTTTTTTTCCCATTTAACACCATATGAAATTATAGCTGTTACTCCCTCTGTGTTGCAACCGTTTCATCGGACACAAAATTTTATTTATGTATAAGAATTTTATCAAATTTGATAAAAGAAAAATACTCCCTCCTTCTGTCTCATAAAGAATAGAACGGATTGACTTGACACGCGTGTCGATACAAAATTTGATACGTGTGATCGTGAAATATCAATGATTGTGTAAGTTACATACTTCAACTTAATATATGATGTAGCACGATCAGACGTGATTTGATATGAAAATGAGACTTATATTCATATATATAAAATAATTCAGAATACGTATATGTTGTATCTTTTGTAAGCCGGAAAGAGTACTATTTTTAGTAAAATTAAACTTACTATAATAGTTGAGAAAAAAAACGATATAATATAATATACCATATAATGATTAAGTTTATATTTATATAAACAAATTTATTAAAAATAATAATATTATAATTAAATTGAAAAAAGAAAATGCAAAGCATGCTGGGACTACGAGAGTACAAATTCTCGATACTATTACGAAATGTACCAATAAGAAATGCGAGTATTTCGTGGACATCAATTCAAGAATAATCCTCGTAGAGTAATTTTGAAGCACATATGAAATAGGGGCGCACTTAGACTAGACCAGGAACCACTTCCCATCCATCGCGTATCTCAAGGATCTCATGATGTATGGTCTCTAGTCACCGCCGCCATTATCGTTGGAAAAATCAGCGCCGCCGCCGGGGCACCAACTCCTCCTCCGGCGCCGCCGCCACTTCTGCCGTGGAAGATCCGCAGCAGCAGCAGGCAAGGGATCTCGAAATTCAATAGCCGCTGTATGAATCCCTGGCCCCTTCAATATTGCTAGTATTTTTTTAGTTCTTCGATTTTGACTGAATTGTTTTGATTTCTGGATTCGAAATCGGATTGAGAGATTTGTTTTGGTGATTGGTGATGGGAGATTGGTGGTTGGTGTTGGTGTTTGTTTTTTAGTAGTATTTTTTTATTTTGTTTGATATGCATTAGCGAGGCTTCTTGAAATGGGTTGGTAGATCGGATTCCTATTAGAGCAGGTTTCTTGATTGGTGTGGTTTGTGTATTTTTGGGAAAGTGTATTTGGAGCACTTATTCGTTCATTGCCTTTGCCAATTGTTCGCTTGTTATTTTCTTATTATTTGCGTAGTGAAATGGGTTGTTATTGGTTTCATTTTTGTGCTTTCTGACACTTGAATTATGTAATCCCTGTAGCATATTGGGGCACTTTTCATTTCATGTATACTCTTTTCTGGTGTAGGGGGATGTGTTCAAGCGAGGTTGTTTAATTATCTGCCGACTAGCTTGCGATATACTGTTACAATATAATCTCTTTCTTATATAATTCAGCATATCAATTGTGCTTGGCATCAAGTCCACAAGTGGTGCACCCAATTTTTAAGAGGACTAGTATGAACTATGCATCAAACCCTTCTGCCGAGGATGTCTTGTTTCCAATGTGAGGTTGTGTCCATCCTCGTTTCCAAGAATCCGTTCTAAACGGGAACTTCAACACTTGATAAGTTGAGTTTGATATTTATTTGCATAGTGTATGCAGGATCTGTTACACATCGCACTATCTGTATCTTAAATTTTGTGGATCTGTTATGCCCATGAGAAGGGTGCTTAGTAGTGTTGTTCATGGTACACGGATTGCCTTGGAGATGAGAGAATCTGATGATTATGACTAGAGTAGCATGTAAGTAAAGTGTGTGGATAAGTTTAATGATGTTTCTTGGTGGATGTCTGTTGTTGGGTGTATCCCATTGCAAACCAAGGGGTATCTTTTTGTCAGGATAACATGATGTGCTTATGAAGCTATTCATAATGCTGTGTCGAATTCGATGATTTCCCCTTCTTGCCTAGATGTATTTCTAGTTATGTTGGTTAACTTCTGATTATTTATTTATTTATATTTTTTTTTGGTGGGGCATATAGATCTTGACCTCAAAGGCAATACGCCATTTTTGTGTACGAGGTCATTCCATGAATCACCGATTTTGTTTCCAACTACTTTCTTCAGCTTACTGATCAGCTGATTCTTTCAGTTATGCCCCTTTCTACTCGGAGATTGTTTGATTTTGACTCGATGGTGTTATATCCCTTTGTTCAATACTTTGCATTTATCACAATCTTTTTCGTTAAAAAGGCTTTTGATAATGTGTCTGATTCTTGCAGGTTAACATGGTGTGATGCTCATACAATTAAACCCTTGCTTAAGGGGAGACGTGCTTTGTGTTTCGAGCCTAAGAAGGAACAGGCGCTTATCTGCAGTTAGATCTTGTATTGGTTCAAGTTCAACCCTGTCAGCTCAAGCAGTTACACGAAAACCACTTGATCTAGGTAACTTACAGTAATAGCCAAATAGAATTATGATCAGCATGTGCATGATGTCTGTACTATGTACTTCTTGGTTTGTCAAAAATGCAATATTTTCCTCTTGTGGTTCTGTATTTCGTATCATGTACTAGTGTGTTTTATGTATTCATTTTCTGTACTCTTTGCTAAGTGGTATGCTTGATGATCAATAAATCATATGTGTTCGAGTTCGAATTGTCCCATTCTTGGAGTTGGTATTGGGGCTTCAAGGTCTTTGAAAAGGGTCTTGTTTCCTGTATTCCTATTTGTGTGCTATGAGTTCTGATATACGCTGTAACTTCTAGTAATCTTGCATTGTGGGAAGTTATTTGATTAACCTTTTTTGCTCCTGTCATGCATTTTGTGACCTTTTCTGGATGAATTTTTCAGGACTTGGATCTACAACAATGTCATTTAAAATCGAGGAGAAAAGCAGTAGGAAGCTTGTCGTTGAAGAACAGAATGGAGACTTGCCTGGTTCGACTTCCTATGAAAAGGCCATGGAAGCCCTTTCTTCTCTTATAACCCATCAGAAACATGGAGATAAATCTAACATTGGCGGAAAATATGGAAAGTTAGAGCGCATGGAGATGTATCTCCAGGTAACACCTCATTATGGTAAACCTACCCTTTTTCTCCGGATTCATTGTAGATTATTGATGCAGAAGCTATACATTCCATGAGAAAATTCATCTAAGCAATGGGATGTACATTCAAGTCAAACTAATTGGTTAGGAACTTTGTCCTTGGCTAGGGTTTCTCTTTAGGTTCAAGCAAGATTTCTTTAGCTCATCCATGTTGTATATGGTGTGTTGAAGTATTTCTGGGACATTTGGGACGAATTGAGGGTACAATGTACATATGCTTATGATTCTAATGACATTAACATTTGGTGATTTTTGATGGCATGCTTCATGGTGTCAAGGAGTCCATGTGGCCAACATTTTTATCTGGTGTCAGTATTCACTTTTTGTGTAGATTTAAGAATCACTAGCGTCCATTAGTTAATGGATGCAATAGTTAAAGATACTGCTACTATGCAGTCGACTGTTTCATGCTCTTAATGGTATCAGCTGTATTGCAGGATAAGGTGACAGAAGACTTGCCAATGCCACCTTTATTTCAATTTCTGACGATTATGGCATTCAAAATTTTTGTATCAGAACAGGTGAGAGTAGTTCTTCCGCTGGCATATTGTTCGAACTCTTAAGTTGGATGTAGAGTAGTAGATAAGTTGCTTCATATGGAAATTGATGCTAATTCCTGGTCACCGGAGGAGTGTAAAATTATTGATGTTGATCGGTGATTCGAGGAGTACTACATCTCAATCTCCTTGGATATCATTTTAGGATCACCTGGTGTGGTATTAGTCGCAAATCATTGTCCTCATACATGTTGGGGCCTATCGTACCAAGTTCAAATACAAGCAACATTACTATAGTTGTTATTGTATCATCATTAGTTTGCTGTTTATTGTATCATCATTACCTATATTATTTTTTGCTGGCCAGGGCAGTCATCTCAGGGGCATGAACAAGGTTTGAATTGTGTACTCTCTTTTTTGTTGGCAGGTTGATGTTGCAATTACTGAAGTTGGTCTTGGAGGGAGACAGGACTCCACAAATGTGGTAAATATTTTTGTGATGACTAATAGCTCATATCTACATTTATTATTGGATTCAGAATCTTTGTTAGAACTTCGTATTCAGAATTTGTTTTGTCCAATGTCGCTGGATTTTAATTCCAACTTGGAAAAGAATGGTTGGAGATAGGGAAATAGCAGTCTTATGTCGCACTTGCTTTTATCGATTGTCTACCATGAAAATGAAGCTCTGATTCTAGATGTCAGGATTAGGGAACAAGATATGTTTCTAAAATCAGAACATGTGCTTTTTTGTGGGAGTTCTAAGCTGACTTGATATTTCAGAAGCTTTGTAGATCAAACAGCCTGTCGTCTGTGGCATCGCTTCTCTGGGAATGGACCACATGGAGGCATTAGGTTGGTAACTTTTCTCGCCTATCCTGGCTGATTTCTACTTTTATTTTTCCTTCTTAAAACTTCACGATTTATATTTTCCAAACTTCACGATCTTTTTTTTTTTTTGGGATCTTTTTTGTTCAAATTTTATTTTATCATATGGGCTACACTGCACAGTGACTTAGATTTTGTTGTGCTCTGTCTCATCACTTTCTCAGTGTCTTCTTTGGTGAAGGGTTTTGTTAAAGGATATATGTTTCGCTTAATTGGTGTGTCTTCCCTTTTGTACTCAAAGTTGACTTAGCACACTGCTCACAGCTATGAATCTGTGTTGAATGCCACATTAACCTGATTTTGTAGGTGATACTTTAGAATCCATTGTTTCACACCAAGCTGGAATTTTAAAGGTATTTAGTAATTTATCTCGGAACTGTGTGTACTTGAAGTTTTACTTTGTTAAATTTATTTATCGCAATATCTATGCTTTGAAGAACCGGGCTGGCAGTTTTCATTTCGAGTATTTTCTGAGTTGGATTGATGTCTTCCCTACTCCTGAAGCCCAACACTCCAGCATTCACAGTTCCCCAACTCCCAGAAGCAATGGCTGTTCTTGAGGAGGTGGCCTGCGACTTGATGGTAAGCTCCCTGACTAATGCACCCCGCTGCCTGAATGATTTGCCTTAAGTTACAGAATGAGGTTCTCATTGGTGACCCAATCCTAATAATCGCAGGTCCCATTGGAAACCGTGCCACCTATCAGCTACAAGAAGTTGAACGGGACAAAGCTTAGTTTAGCCGGTGATCATCAATATGTTAACGCTGCCCTCGCTGTCGTCCTTTGCAAATCTTGGCTTCAGCACACACACACCTGGGACAAGCTGCTCTCTAATGTTGGTTAAGCTTCATGTCTTCTTCATGTTCTTTGAACTTTCCTTGATTTTTCTTCGTCTGTTTTTCATAGATATAATCGTGAATACATCGATATAACTATTTGTTAGTGATAGTGCCAATGCCTTTGAATTGGATTTGATTTGAATTTGCAACCTAATATAGTACGTTGATAGCTGATCCTTGCGTTCGTGGTTTACAGATCTATGTGACAGAAACTATGATGAATTACTTCGATGAATTAGTTATTTCCTAGTAGTATTAGTATGCTTGGAGGCAGATTGCTTTTCTTCCCTGCATTGGAATAGATGGCTCCCATTTCGTCATCTTATGCTTGCATGAAAATGCATAACAGGATGCCTCTGAAGAGGATTTGCCAGATGCTTTTCTTAGAGGTCTGTCATCTGCTCGTCTTTCCGGTAGGGCTCAAGTTGTCCACGACATGGATTCCAAGTCCAATATCTACGGCGGAGACCTAATTTTCTACATGGATGGGGCTCATACCCCTGAAAGCATGGATGTCTGTGCCAGATGGTTCTCCAGTGCGGTCAAAGAAAATGATGATTTAGCATCCCCATCCTCTGTATCTTCTTCGCTTGAGAATGGTTATGTTCACGGCAAGAAGGAGAATATAATCGACTCCTCGAAGATAACAAAGCGGGTACTGATATATGATAGCTGCTTATCTATCTAATTAAACTATTATGTCTCCGTACACGATGGAAGGCCTGTGCTTGTTATTTGGTTAACAAATGTAGGGGCTCATTGCAGATTCTTCTATTCAATTGTATGGAAGTCAGAAGCCCTCATTTGCTGCTTCCACAACTTGTCGGAACATGTGCTTCCTCAGGTAGCTCATCATTGACTGTCCACGAGGCACTTTTTACCAGAAGTTCCAAAATTAGGAAAATACTTCTTTACTGTTAATTTTTCTTTATAGATACCATATCTAGTGCAATCACTTAAGCCCTATTATATTCATTCCTACCATTTCAGGTGTTCATTTCTCTAAAGCACTGTTTGTACCTAGCATCTCGACCTATAATAAAGTGACGTCTGGTGCCTCAATCGCTACGTTGAATGGTTATAAGGACCTGTCGTGGCAGTTTGGTATGCAGAGAACATGGGAGAAGATTATCCATGGAAAAGGTATTCTTCTTCCTAATGTAGTGATTGGAAATCATGGTAGTTCGTACAAACTTCGATATCTATCTATGCAATTAAGAGGAAGAAACAATTCTAGTCTCTCTTCGTCGCTCTGTTGGTCGCTTATTATCTTATTGTTGTTTCTTTCATCTTCTCCTTTCTGAAACAGATTCCGCTTTTGATAAAGATATCAGGACCGAGTTCCTTGAGAATTCACCAACACAGGGATTTAACTACGACGATTATTCTCATTGTAATCTTGGAGAGGGGCATCATGCTTGCAGCTTAGTCATTCCGTCGTTGCCTCAAGCTATCAAATGGATAAGAGATTTTGTAAAAGAAAATCCTTCATTCAAAGTTCAGGTCTGTGATCTTTTCGCATGTCGTTCACCTTTGCTTGAGCAGTCCAATTATCCCGCTAGTTTTGCAATCTTGTGCTCATATAATCTTTGTCATGAGAAGCTATACTCGTTGAAGTGGTAGCTTGGCTTCCAAAAAAGGAGATAAGGACACGGTGTAGATACTGTGACCGTAATTTGCTTGACTCCTTATTCGTCGTGTTTTAACTCGTGCTGAGTATGTGCTTGTGGATTGCAGGTTCTGGTTACGGGGTCGCTTCACCTGGTCGGGGATGTATTGAAGCTACTTAGGAAGTAAATGATGATAATTATACTGCTCCGGAACTATCTGTTGAGGTGATTAGTTCAATTAAAGAAATTCGGTTGCGTTCTAAGCGTCGCAGCTTCATTGCCCGCTGATTGGAATTTGCAAGATATGTTACTCATCGATCCCATCCAGGCTCCGAATACCTTCCCAAGGTACTTTCCGAACCTGTCTTTGCATATTTTTGTGCTTGTATATGCACATGTGTGCACTGTATTGATATATTTAACATTTCGGCATCTCAATTCATAAACATAATTTGATTTGTTCTAATTACTGTACGTGTAGTTTACTATTGAATTGACACGATGACTTCTGTAATCTCTCTCAATAAAGCATTTCGTAAAACGTTATGTGTTGAGTCCTGATCATCATTGATTTGGATGATATCCGTCGAACTCTCAGTTTGGTTGACCTTTTCCTAGATATATATATATATATAGCGCCAGAAGTCAGGCCTGCCGACCGTCCATTTCGATCAGAAAGAAGCGTCAAGTAAAGCGAGTGCCCTTATTCACAGTAGTGATGGTTCCCACAATTTAGTCATAGTCTACCAAGGAAAGAAACATTACGATTGACGAATCTCGTTATATGCTGATACCAGTTGACACGAACCTGAAAACACATTTCAGGCTTTCAGGTTCCTATATGCTCATTCCAGTTAACACTGACCTGGAAAAGCATAGTTCAGGTTCAGTTCTTAAGGGTGAGTTGCAATGTCGCGACTGAGCTTGAAAGGATAATCGCCCACAAATGTCGAACTTCCACAATACGGCAGACTTCACAGCAACACCTTCAAGTGGTATTACTTAGTACAACGCAACATCAAAGCTTGAACTGAAAAAAAAAATTGGCGTCAACGAGAAAGTAGTGATATCTCAAAATTATCTCAACACTGATATCTAGGTCACACATTTAATATATGGATGATGATCCATGACATACGTTGGTTGTGTAACCTTATATACTCGATAACACTTAATCGTTTATCTGTGAGATTGAAAGAATTTTCGTTATATCCGTTGTAAAATATAACGGATTACCTGTATAAATTTTTCCGAATGCTAAAAATAGATGAAATTACTATTGTGATCTTAGATTAAAATGAAATACCATCCGGGATTCTTTACTGTAGAAATCATGCTTCCGGTATTCTTTTTTCCGAAAGACATCCTTAATTATTTGTATGTTTTGGGTGAATATCTGGGAGATGAAGATGATGGAGAAGGAAGATCAGAAGTTGATTGAGAGAGTGGTGATCATCGAAAGCTCTGCAGATGAGCAGTTCATTCCCTTGCTAGATTTGTGTTGTGGGATTTCTCTACGGGATCTGCCTCACTTCTCTGTTCCTTGCTGCTCTTATCTCTTTTGGTACCTTTGAGTTTGGTGGGATTTCATTCTCCAGCATCTCTACTGCCATTTTGCCATGGAATTCAAGTTCTCATGAAACGAGTAAGTAAAAGCGACTTTCTGTTCTTGATCTATCGGTTTGTTCTGCTGGATTGTCTATCCGAGAAAAGAACCCCGGAAGACCTTATTGCTCAACCATCCATCCGGAAAAAAAAATATCCTAAAAGACCTTATTGTTGGATTGTTAATCCGGAAAAAAAACCCCATAAAGAGTGAAACATATTTTTTTTCATTCGCTGTAATTTATATCGGATAGGGATAATTTTACTTTGTGTGATATCCGTTTTAATTTTCTCCGATTTTCAGGAATCTTTTTGCTAGAAGAACATGCTTTTGCTTTTAATCCAGTTGTTCATTTTTCAAACGGACGATTGACCTTTGTTAGCTGACTAACCTTGCGCAGCCAACGTTGGCTGTGGATCATCACCGTTTATATATTGACATACAAGTTCAACAAACGAATGCAATCATAACGTACCAACATCCCCCGACAGAACAAAAAATCATACACTAGGGAGATAACCTTTTCGGATTATTCGAGGATCGGATCAGAGCGTTTATTTCTTGATCACAACGCCACAGTCCGTTCCAACAAAACTTGCTCCCTACAAAACTTACATCACGAGACCACAAAACTCCGATACACGGATAATAACACCAGGCTAACTCTACCAACGCCAATAAGAAGGTAATCTCTCCACCAGTGGCACTTGCCCGTACCCATAATCAGTCCCATTCCCGAACCTTCCATTCCTGCTCCCTCGATACACTTTATAACTATCCCGATGATAGGCAGGCGATGCATACCTAGAAGTGTACCAACCAGCACTTTCTTGCTTTCTGGTGTCGCCCTTCCATGTTCCCCAACCTCTAGTATCTCCATTGGCGGAAATTCATTCTTGCAATCCCAGCCATTTGAATCCTTTGATTGATCATAAGGATTCTCTTTTATAGCATCATGATGCCAGCCGTCAGACTCGACCTTGGCATCCCATCCATTCTCTCTCACCCCTTCACGGCCACACCCATACGACGTGTCCCAATGGTTTTCACCTTTGCCTGCATGATCATTGCACTCTATGAACTGGGGAACACTCTCAGACACTCCAGTTGGCCTTAGGCTGCACCTGATCGTCGTCCCAACCAGTGCACGGGATTGGCTGAACTAGGTCCAAGAGACTTCCGAGATCCACGATGGCAGGATCCTGCTCTGACTTGTCTATTACGAGGGGTTCTTGCTCTAGTTCCAGAATGAGCTCAGGATCAATCTTGGGATTCCAGTCGATCTCGTCTATATAGATGTCAGGATCGGGCAGCTTGATGTCGCATGGCATGCCGTTTATCTCTGCCCAATACCGTTGCTTGGCGTTCTTAAATGCCTCTTCACAAGCAGAATCCTTCCAGCCAATGATATCAGAATACAGGTGCAGAAACTTCTTTGTTTCCATGAGCTTGTGCCATGGAACGGCCCCTACAGTCGCACAGAACTTCTTCTCCCAGGATGGCACTGATGATTGACAGCCTACAAGGTTACGATAAAATCACATCACGACGAAGTTTTGGACGACGTTCTCATAATACTAAGATCAACAAATAAAATATATAAAGGAATTGTGGAGAATTTGAAAGAGCATGACCTCTTCATGGTTCACTATTGAAGGTTGTTAAAACAAGAGATCCTTTTGAGCATTTCTTAAAGATCAAGCCATGGTTCTAGATAGAAGATAACGAACATGGAATAGAGGATAGCTAAGCATATCGGATAGATAGCAAACATGGAATAGAGGATAGCTAAGCATATCGGATAGAGGATAACGGACGACCTATCAAGCCTATGATCGAATATCGGATTTTCATAAATAAAGTATAATCATCCCACCATTAAAAATAAATGTTTAAAAAATGAAAACCTAAATACTTATTTATAAACCAATCATCCGAAAAACACAACTTTTAAAATTCATTTAATGACAAAAAAGCAAAAACATGTTCATTGCAACTCTATTTTGCTTCCAAATTCTAAATAGAAGCCTCCTTTAACATCAACACGATGACTTAATCAACTCGCAACCTTACACCTCCTTTTAAAAAGAGAATAATCTGAATTTATAAAAAATTAAAGCAAATTAATATAATTTTTTATAACGGATATCGGGCTGAAATAGCGAAGATCGGACCAATATTACGGGTCAAACCCGCTACAACGATGATATTGATTGAATTTTTCATATCAGTTATAATACTCATATCGTCATAATCTTACAGAAGATAAGGTATATGACAGATTGAAATGACGTCGTATTCATGTAACCGACCCCATTTTATGGGATAAAGGGTTGATTTGTTGTTGTTGTGTAGTTATAATACTGATATCGCAGCGGCCAAAGACCCCAAACCGATATATCAACCAATATTGTGGTCGCTATGACCGATATTTAGAACAGTGGATCAAGCAAAAAATCAAACCTTCCACCTTTAAGACCTGAAAAGTTAACCCGATCTCATGTTCGGGAAACATTTGTTTGACTTTAACCTATTCCTATCCGGCTTGTGTCACCAAATATTCAAAAACCATCACCATTTCTAGTGTTGTCAATTTCCGACCCGGCCCGTCCGACATTTGTTACCAAGAAACAAACGAGAGCGAACGGTCACCAAGAAGCAAATGAAGCATTCCATGTCTTCGGGATATGATCTTGAAGGTGTTAGGGCAAGATGGAGGACAACGGAGACCACTACTCAAGAGCATCAAGATGATGAAGCTCAAATGGAGTATGATCCTTCTCATGTGAGTCCTCCCTCTTCTCCATTTGTGGAGTATGATCCGTATAGTATGCCTTATTTTTTGGACGAGGAATGTGGACATTGTGATTACTATGATGCCATAGTAAATAGCATGGCGGATATGTCTACCAACACGGCAGAGCTTCGACAAGAGGTGCACAAGCTCCAACAATCTTATGAGATACTGAAGGATAGTCACTATGAGACGGCCTATTACATTAGGCAATGGGTATTCGCAAAGAACATTCCTCCTCCGGCACCTCGATATATGAGTGTTCCTCCTCCTCCTCCGGTTCATAGTCCTCCTCCACCGTCACCGCATTCAAGTCCGAGACAGGGAACTATGCTATGGGATGTCACGAGCGAGGATTCTTGATTGATGTGATGATCGTATTGTATCTGTTTTAGACTTTTAGTTTGGATTTCTATCTAAGTTTTAGTTTGGACTTCTATTACCTTTAAGTTCTATTGTTGTTTGTTTGGATATTTGCCAAGTTGTATTGTTGTTTGGATATTTCGTATGTTATTTGGATATTTTGATATTTGGGTTGTTATTTTACGTATTTGATTCGATGTGTAAGCCTTTTTCATGATTTTGGTTTAAGGGCCATTCATACTTCAATAATTCGATATATACCTCCTTGAACTCAATAGGTCGCTCCAACATAAAAAAAAGTCGAGTTCCATCGATGTTGGATGCCTAGAATTGGTTTCTTGTACGGCACATTCATTGTGCGACACCTCCCGTTGAATGCCTGCAATCTTTTTCCACCATTACTTGCAAACAACACAATATTTCGTACACATTGAACATATGGAGCCAAAAAGACCTTATCACCCAATCCATCTTTCACAATCAAGTTAATCACATGACACACACATCTAATATGAAACAAAATTCCATCACA
>JAOVYX010021677.1:0-15488 GCA_035668315.1 Drosera spatulata
CTCTTTAAATTTTAAATTTTTTTTTTCAGAATCGATGACATTGTTTCGGCTCTTTTAATGACGAGGTCTTCTACGAGGCGTTATTCTATTGCATCTTACTAAATGTTCTATTTTTTATTTTTATTTTTGGTAGAAAATAAAATAATCTATTTATATGTTAGATTACTTAAAAAATGTTACTGGATAGGAATCAGGATCATTAATAGAAAATAGCTTACACTCAATTGGGTTTGTACCTTGTCAAAACCCATACTTGAATTTATTCCTATGGGTCAAAGGTCATTATGGTAGGAATGATGATCGTTCCACTATCGCCTCTAGTAGACCGATATCCAACAAAAAGTTTCATAGGTATAGTAGAAGGTTGTGTCAAACTTAGAAACACATCAACAAGGATAATGTTTTGTTGAAATAATCACATATGAAATAATTAAGTTTGATAATTTGTGTACTCTTATAAGGAAATAAAGATACATATATACTTAGGAATACATGGACACCTGATGAGCATGAATTTGTTCATAATTTTCTAAGCTAATTTCCTTTGTTTAGCATGTTTAAAGTTTTGATATTTTATGTTTTAGTTTAGTTTTGTGTCTTGAACGTTGTTACTGCTCATTGTATGATTTTTATACAGATATGGCCTGTGAACAGAGGTTTTAGCGTTCCAAGGAAATGAAGCTAAATGGTTTAAAGTGTTTATGGAAATTTTGAAGACTTAGAAGAAGTTTAGAGGCATTTCGATGAAGTTTCTGATGATGTTTTGAGTTGTGAAGATGTGTTTAATGTATATGAAGACGTTCGTGATTATTTCGAATCATTTTGAAGTTGTTTTGGTGTTTTTGGAGATGGTCACGATTATTCCAAGGCTCATCACGATCATTACAGCTGAAGAAAATGGTCCAGAGAGGAGATCTATGTTGGTCACGATCGTGATGATCCCTAGAAATCAACCAGAATAGATCCAGCACGACATCACGATCGTGACGTGACTTAACCGAATGATATTTATTAGATTTCGAAAGGATTTTCTCCAAATTTTTTAGGATTTTATTATTTTTCTATAAATAATGTTGTGTTCGTTTTTAGCAGTTAGTTATCAGATCGTATGATGTTTTAGCCGTGATTTTAGGTTTTAGATTAGAACTCAAGCACTTTCATTCTTCGTTTTGTTGCTCGAATTGGATTTTTAGAGTTGTTAACTATGGATTAGCAGTTTGAAGACCTTTTTCATTGGTTTATAAGTGGTTTCGTTGATTATTTATGCACTTTAATCATTTTATTCAATCTATGTTGATTATGATGATTACTTTTGCATGTTTATCAATGTTTGTGTTGCTTTTCAATGTCATGTCTGAGTAGATTAGTTATTAGGAAGTTATCATAATGACACGAAGCAAAGTAGTTATGAGATTTGTTCTCTTTATCAATTGAAGATGATTTGTTTTACATAAATAATGTCAAAGATTAGAATTTTAACATAGTTGATCCATGATTACACTTAGATTGACCACCTAAATGACTTTATACATTGACTATTACATAATTGACTTAGGTTGATGATTCATGGCATGCGTTGGCTAGGAAGGGTTATACAATCAATATTACTTAGCCGTTCATTTATGAGATGGACGGTCAACATTCAAAGAATTTTCATTACATCCGGGGTTTTTTTTCCGGAATGATCAGTCCATCCGGAAAAAAGAACCCCGGAAGACCATTGACTCTTTTGGTACATCCGGGATTCTTTTTCCTGGAAGGACCAGTCCATCCCGAAAAAAGAACCCCGGAAGGCAGTTGGTTTTTTTTTTTACATCCGGGATAAATTATCCTGATATCCGTGGTTCTTTTTACCGGATAGGGATGAGTTTGGTTTTAATCCAGCCGTTCATTTTTCAAATGGTGGCTAACCTTACGCAACCAACGTTGGCTGTGGATCATCTCCCATTAACTTATGAATGTTTCTAAATTGATCACTTAGACGTATAATAGATTGATCTAACTAATGTTTCAAACTATTTAGGTCATAAGAAGTAACAAGTAAGTAGATTATAGACCAAACTATGTTGGTATAGTTTATTTAGGATCTTTTGACATGTGAATGAGTAGGCCAAGTTATCTTGCTATTAATTCATATTTGGTATGTTCCTTGATTGATTCAATTATCTAATTTTATGTATTCATGTTGTCATGGTATATAGGGTAGATGACTTGTTTAATTATTCAAATTAACTTGATAATTGAAATGCTAGAGAACGTGATTAAAGGTATCCCATTTATTACAACCACACCATTCATATTCAAATATATATTAATTCATTATCTTTACCTTCGATGATTAATCCCTAAGATGAGTGAAGTTTATGAGAATCTTTCAGTGCAATCAATTTACTTTAGTTATTTATTTCTTCTGTTTTTAATCATTAGTGTTAATTAGTTTGTAATTTAATTACAAAATCCCCTCACATATACGTTTTAGGTTAAATAATTAATAAATCGTGATTGCTAATTACTACACTCCATCTCTCCTAAGGATCGACCCCTATTCTAACTATCTATATTAATATTCTTAGTGGGGATTAATCTGGTGTGAGTACAACAACATCGTACCAATACCCCTACAATTGAAATAGTATTCACAATATTCTTATTATTATATGACTCCATATGTTATTTTCTACAAACACGGTTTTGGACATATTACCCCTTTAAAAGTTGTATGATTCCATATTACCCCTTCAAACTTTATAATTCTATATTACCTCTTTAAAACTAATTACATGGACATTTTATCTCATATCTTCAAATCTCATTCAAACACATCACTTGAAATGATCAAAAACCCCTTTAATCTAATTGTTTTTAATTCAAATTTAGACAATTTATATGAAGTAACATTTTTTTTTTATCACATCTAATTTTTGGAACTTAACTACAATAATTGATACGAGCTTTCTTATTTTCTTTGGTTTGGTTTATTTAACTTCAATTGATTTGGTTGAAATAATTGATTTAATTCATTTTTGTGTTTTTATTGTACTGGTTGGTCTCAATTAAGAGATGACACTACCTTGTAAAAAGTTTCAAGTTTTGTAGTGAATTTTTTTTGGTTAAATTCAAAAAATTAGATGTGCTAAATTCTTTTTTTTTTCTTTTTATTTCTTTGAAGCTCTATCAGATGTTCAAATTTATTTGAAAAATAAAAGATAAAGAGGCACTTTGATCTCTTAGTTGATGTTACCAAATGAGATTTGGAGAAAGCGGGTAATGTCTTATAATGAGTTTTAGGGGAGAATATAAAATCATAAAATTTGTATGGAGTAATATAAAATTATTCAACTTTTAAGGATACTATATAAAAAAAGGAAAAAAAAAAAAAAAAGAAACATATTGTTTCAAAAATTAAAATACAATAATAAATATATTATCTAAATAAACAAAATTACATACTTTACCTGCAATGGCGTAATTTCATGAGGGAGGTTTTTGTAATTTTCGTAATCTTTGAGGCTACTTTTGGTATCGATATTTTTTTGAATAAATTTGACAATGAATGATGAAATAAATAAATAAGGCTGAGAGCTAAGAGCTCTATCCGGCGTCGACGATTCTTTGCCGGAATCAGCTTAAATGACGAGAAAACGAGGGCGCCCTTAGAAGGTGAAGGTCAGCATAGGGATTCAGACTGATAATGATCAAAGTATGGATGTTGGGGTGCATTCTCTGGGAACCCTAGGATCGAAAGATGATATAGTTGAAGCGAGTTTAGGGTTGATGAATATGAGGGGTTCTGATGAGCCGATGTTGAATGCTCAGATTGGTGAGGGATTGAAATCAGTAGATAGATAGCGGGAAAAGTTGGGCAGATCAGGTTGAGGGTAAGGGTGGTTCGTATGCTGATGTGGTTAGGGGAAGTGCGAGGCAAGTATTGACACAAAATGAATTTGCTGGGAATAGAGATCTGGGGAATGAAATTCATTTGTCAAATATGGAACGGAGAGATAAGGAGATCAGATTGGCAATTGCAGATGTTAAACCCGAAAGAGAGTATTGGAAGCATGATTTGATAGTAAATGTTTTGGAGGATTTTTTGTCATTCACATCTATGAAAAAACATGTGCAGTTGCAGTGGACTGAGGTAGTTGAACCTGATATGTTTCTTCATGATGATGGGTACTTTATGTTTAAGTTCTCTAGTAAAGAAGACAAGTAGATGGTATTACAGCAAAGCTGGTTTATCAGCTCGAAAACTTTGATTGTTCGTGATTGGGATCCTGTTTTTGCTATGGAGGACATGTTCGAACGTGTTCCAACATTGATACAATTGCCTGGCCTGAATCTTGAGTTGTGGGGAAGAGCTCTTTGGATAAGTTTGCTAACAGGGTGGGTAAACCTATATGCAGTAATCTTCTTACAGCCAGTACGAAGAGGATTTCATATCCCAGAATTCTAGTTGATGTGAATGTCAAAATGAAGTTGGTTGAAAGTGTTTCATTCTATAGCCCTGAAGAGGTCAAAATAATGCAACCTGTGGTGTATGAGTGGGTGCCAGAATTGTTCTAAATGGGGTCATAAAATGTGTGAGTGTTGGTCTAAGCCTAAGACTAACATGGTGTGCAAGCCAAAACAAATTCAGCTGAATAGCAATGCTCCAGATAGTGGTGGAACTGCTGGAAAGAATGAGATAGTTGATAGAAATGAGATGGCTTGGACAACTGTGGTTAAGAAGTCAAATGTGATACATCATCAGGACAATGACATTGCCCTTGTTCCCAGCAGGTTCGAAGCACTACATGATACTCTGCTTGTGGATGAAAGGGGTGTTAAGATAGGAAATATTGACTCATCCTCTAAGAGTGAGAACACTTGATGATTGGATTTTGAAATATTAGGGGATTGAATAAGTCAGAAAAGCAAAATTCTTTGAGGCATTTTATTAGAAGGAATCGAATAAAAGTCATGGGGGTTTTGGAGGCTAGGGTCATGGAAAAGCATTGTAATAAAGTTAGAGCCTCTTGCTTTAGCACTGGGGGCTTTCTGAATAATTACATTCATGTTGTGAATGGACGTGTATGGGTCGGATGGGATAGCAGTATATGGCAAAACTGATCAGGTGATCCATTGTAATGTCAAGGAGAAGAATGGAAGTTTTCATGCTATAGTCTCCTTTGTGTATGCATGGAACTCGAGAGAGCAACGAGTGGAGTAATGAAAGAATTTAGTGGACTTCAGACATACATATATACTACCATGGTTGATAGTTGGAAACTTAAATGCATTCATAAGACTTGATGAAAACGAGGGACATGAAAACGTGAATACTGAGTCATGTTCTGATATGATGGCGTGCTTGCAGCAATATGGGTTAGAGGATTTAAAGAGTAGTGGCTTTTTTTTAACTTGGTTCAATAATCAGGGGCCTGATTCGTGGGTGAGGATTAAGCTTGACAGACCTTTAACCATTGAATAGTGGTTACATGGCTATATGCATAGTGAGGTGTGCTTCTTGGAATCTAATGTGTCTGATCATAGTCCAGGAGTTGTTGAGCTATTTAATAGGCTTCCTACAAAAATTTCTTTCTGGTTCTTGAATGTATGGGCTGAGGATCCGGCATTTAAAGAAGTAGTTCAGAAGGCTTTGTGTGAGAATGAGAATGGCACTCCTATGTATAAAATTATGCAGAAGTTGAAAGCAATAAAAATAAAACCCATGAGGCAGCTACATCATAAGGGATATTCAAACATGGCTGATCGTGTTGAGGCAAGTAGGAAGCAATTGGAGGCTGCCCTTTAGAAGCTTAGAGATAAGTATTCTACTGTAAATAAAATTACAGTTGAGGAGAAAATGCAGGATTATAAGAAGAAGGTGAGCGAGGAGGATGGAAAATTGAAATAGAAGGCAAAGGAGAATTGGCTTGCGTTTCATGAACAGGAACTCCGAATATTTTTATTCTGTCATTAAAGCTAGAATGGCTAAATCTAAAATTCTGATTATAGCTACTAATAGTAGAAGAATATCTGATGAGAAGGGAGCGAAAAGTTTAATCGTTGATGGTATTCAGCAAATGATGGGGGGTTCAGGAGTCAAAGTAGCTTAAGTGGACTCTGTTATCATCCAAGAGGGCAATGTCCTAACTTCACAGCAGCAGGATGTCTTGATTAGAGATTTTGACCAACAGGATGTGTGGTTGTCTTTACAGGGCATTGAAGATTCAAAACCTTCTGGGATGAATGAATTTACTTCTTGTTTCTTCAAGAAGAGTTAGCCATGGATTAAAGAGGATGTATATCACACTGTACGGAACTTCTTTAGTTCAGGAAGAATGTTGAGACAGGTAAATACCACAGTAATCCACCTTGTCCCTAAGTTTGATCATGCAAATGCCTTGAATGATTACAGGCCTATCGCATGTTGCTCAGTGCTCTATAAGATAATATCGAAAATGTTGTGCTTTAGACTGAAAGGAATAATGCCATGGATTATAAGTGAGGAACAGGCTGATTTTGTTCATGGATGAAGTATAGTGAACAATATAATGCTGGTACAAGAGTTAGTATATAGCTCTGAGCGAAAAGACATTACTCCTAGATGCCTCATTAAGGTGGACATTCGCAACGCCTATGATATGGTGAACTGGGAATATATTAAAGACATGATGACCATGTTGAGATTCTCTGAATGTTTTGTAAGCTGGGTTATGGAATGCAAATCTTCTGTATCGTACACAGTCAATGTGAATAGGGAACTGACAGGTTACTTTGCAGCTAAAAGGGATATGCGACGAGGAGATCCAATTTCTCCTTATGTCTTTGTAATGGTGATGGAGTATTTAACACGATCTCTGAAATGGTGCATCAAAAATAGGACTTTTTATTTTCATCCCAGATGTAGGAAAATGCAGCTTGTAAGTCTTTGTTTAGCAGATGACCTCATGATATTGAGCAAGACAGACATGAAAAACTTAATTTATCATGAATGTCCAAATAAGATTTCTAAAATACTTTGATACATAAGGAAATAAGATAAAACATAACAACTCAAAATCATCCGTATGAATATGAAAAACATATAAAATAAGAAGATTTTCAATAGATGAAAGTTTTGAACGAGATTGATCATTTTGAAATTCATTAATAGAAACGTCCAAAATAAATGACTTTTTATTCTCATTACTAGACATTTCTAATTTAGAATCATCTTGCTTATCTTCATCACAAGCATACAAATATTTTTATTCAATAAAATCATCAAGTGTAATAGATTGATCATCAAAATAAGTTTCATCAATATTCATTTTCAAATTTGCATTATCAAATTGACCATAGTCAAGTTCAAAATCTTTTGCATTCACTTCATCAAACTCTAACTCTAAGATTTCATTCTCTAACTCATCTTGTGTTTCATTATGTTCAAAACTCTAAACTTCCCCTAAGTCTTCAACATTTTCATATATCATTAAATTATCTAATTCTTGTGACTTATCAAATTTGGTTTCAATTTCATTGGCAATTAGAGTTTTTAATTCATTTGTTTCAAGAGTGAGTTGATTGACTGAACTTTCCAAACATTTAATGTTAGAAATAGATTCTGGTTGACACTTAATAAAAATTGAAAATTTTGAGTTAGATTGAATATTTTGAATTTCTTTTTCAGAGACTTCTTGATCAATATCTTGATATGAATTCAATGAATTTTTCATGAAATTAACACGTACATCTTCAATAAAAAAATTCACATTGATCTTCAGTTTCTACTCTATCATCATATTTTTCAATAAAATATTCATAAGGTAGATCAAGGTCATCATCCGAATCATCCTCAAATTGATTTTGATTAGAACCTCCAATCTTAGATAATTCTTCACCAGTTTCAAATATAATTAAATTTTCATCCTCTCGTGGTTGTTCAAATTCATTACATGAATTTCTAAAAAAACGGAGTTTCTACTTGAATTGGTTTATATTCGAGTTGGTCGATTGGATTTTGTAATTTACGCACGTTGGCTTCAAACTCTTCTAAAAAAATCCTTGTTTCTTCTTGAATAATACATTGGTTATGTTCAAGCGTTTTAACCATATCTTCTAAGGATAGAATTTGAATCTTGTGAGTATGGTTTTGAGGATTGATTATATGAATAGTCACAATAATTACTAGGCATTGAGGAATGAAAATCTTGATAACCCCCATAGTAATTTTGATGATCTAACCATCCATCATTATAAGAATTATAATAAGCATCATATCCGTATTGGGATTGTGATGGTTGTAAAAATATGTTCATTTCATTGGAATATCCATACGATTGAAAAGTTTGGCGAGTGTTCATTTGATGTTCCACATTTAAGTAATTTTCACATGGCTTGTTATTCATATTGTTGTTCATTTCTTCGATCATTTGATAATTTCATCTGATGTTTGAGAATAAAAATTATCGTAAGATTGGTAATTCAGCATATCATATGATCAATAATTATAAGCCATGACAAAAATCAATTAAGATAAAGTCCAAGAAACTATTTCACCAATTTTTTTCGAGGATGTTATTTACATATTGATGTCACCTTCTTGAACCTTGGAAAATCTTCACAACCGGAGCAATCCAGGCACTACATTTCAAACTTTGCTTTTAACTGTTGTAAAAAACATCTTTTATACCCCGAAAGTTCCTACACAAAAAAGAAAAAGGGTAAGAAAAAAATAAAAAGATCAGAAAAATTAATTTATACACTGTTCCTCGGCAACGACATCAAAATTTGCTAGGATTATCGTAGGCACAACAAATTGAAATTATATCTGTAATAATGGTTATGGACAATTAAATTTATGTAGCAGCGATGAGTACAGGTCGAACTCACAGGAAACAGATTTATGTTATAAAATAATTTAACTGATTTTTATAATTTTCTATGAAATTAAAATTTGAGGGGGAGGGGGGTGTTGTTGAAAGGAACGAAAATAAGATAAAGGTACGAAATTGATTAAGTTCAGTTTTTGATTTGTTGTTCTTGAGAAAATTCTACCAAGTAGATAAAAGTGTATGGCATACGTAATTGTCACTCATCATGGATTTTAATCATGGACAAAAATTTTCATTTCATGTTCATTTATGACAAGTGTTGTAAATAATTATGACAAAATAAGAATTGTCGAGTATTTTTTTTTTTTTTTTTTTGGTATCAATAAGCATAACATAATCAAACTAACATAATTATTTTATATCAAAACAAGAATATAACATAGACTAAATGCGTCGTATTATGAACTTTGATTAACACCTTATGATAATGACCTAACAAAGATTAGCCTCATATCATATTCAATTTCATACCACTACAAAAAAAAAAAAAAAGGCAAATCTACGACGGAAAAAAAAACACGACGGAAAAAATCCATCACAAGATGAAAATATCTTCGACGAATCCATCGCAAAAAAAAAAAAAAAAAAAAAAAAAAAAAAAAAAAGAATAGGGAAAAGAAAAAAGAAAAAAGAATATTATGACGGATAGTCAACATCCGTTGTAAACTTTTTAAAAAATCTACGACGGAATACGTCGCAAAAGTAAATACGGACAAAATATTTAAAGTAATTTAATTTATTTAAACTTTCTGCGACGCAATCCGTCGCAAAATTATACATATAATTTAATTTTTATTTTAAAAATTATTATAAATATTCTAAAACATTTCGCAAAAAAATAAATAATGGAAAAATTGATGGATTGCGATGGATTCCGTGGCAAATAAGCTTGTTTTTTGTTCATACGTTTTCTATTAAGTGTAAAAACTTATTTGCGACGAAATCCGTCGATTAAATGTTTGTATTTTTCCGGAATTAATTTTTTGTTAAATCGATCTTAAAAAGTTTTTTATGACGGAATCCGTTGTAATGTATCAACTTCTTCGACGGAATCCATCGCTGAATATTCAAAAAATATTCAGAAAAGAGGTTTTTCACATGTAAAACATGCAATAATCATGTTACAAGTTTAAGTTTGAAATCATTACATCAAATTAAGATAATTACAAGTTGAAAATTTTTTATGCATTTGAATGTGGTATTTGGAATTATTAGACTTATATATTATATTTATTATGTTATGATCAAAATAAAGGGTCACACTGGAAAAAAAATACAATCAATTAATTATTGATAGTATAACATACTTTGATCATTACGATGGTTTAAGAGTGTAAAATGTTGCGATAAACCTAAAGGTTAAAGACTAACGAAGTTGAAAGTAAGTAATATGCGATGAAATCCATCGTAGAAATTGATATTTGCGACGGATTTCGTCCCAGATAAGCTTGTTTTTTGCATAAATATTTTCTATTAAGTGTTATAAAAAATTTATCTGCGACGGATTCCGTCGCAAATATGTTTGTAGTTTTTATCCGGTTTATTTTTTGGAAAGTATAATTCGATCTATAAAAGTTTGCGACGGATTCCGTCGCCATGTCTAAACTTTTACGACGGAATCCATTACTGAATATTCAAAAAATATTCAGAAAAGAGGTTTTTTTATATATAAATCATGCAATAATCATGTTACAAGTTTAAATTTGAAATCAATACATCAAATTAAGATAATTACAAGTTAAATTATTTTTATGCATTTTAGTGTGGTATTTGGAATTATTAGAGTTATCTGTTCTACATATTATGTTAGGATCAAAATAAGGCGTCACACTAGAAAAAAAAATATACAATCAATTAATTATTGATAGTATAATATATTTTGATCATTGCGTTTGTTTTAGAGTGTAAAATATTGCGATAGTATAATATACAATCAATCAATTAATATTTTTGTAAATAAGTTTTCTGCGACGGAATCCGTCGCAGATAGTGTTGTAATTTTTCTTAATTAATTTTTTGACTTTCTAAAAAAGATTTTTGCGACAAATCCGTCGCGGAATAAAATTCATTCTAAAACGGAATTTGTCGCTAAGCTAGGTTAATTTTTTTGCCTTTTTATGACGGAATCAGGAGCCACCCGTCGTCGCCCGAAGTCGCCAGTCGTCGCCCCCGCCCGCAGTAGCCCCGCTCTCTTTGCCCTCTATAATTCTCCCCGCAGCCGTCCCGCTGTTGCCCGAAGCCGCTAGCCGTCGCCCGTAGCTAACCCCGCTCTCTCTGCGTTCTGTAATTCTCCTCGTAGCCAGAGCGCAGGCGACCCGCGGCCTTCTCTTTCCTCGGCACAGATTAAACCCGCAGCCGTCCGACGCCACCATCGCCAACACCCGCTGCCACCACCACAGCTTTGGCACAAAACAACCTCGATCTGTTTTGGGAGGTAAGTTAACCCCTTCCCGATGCATGAAACTAAGTTGTGTGTGTATTTGCTTGTTCTTTGTGATGTGTGGTTGATTATGAATTGGTGGCTGTTTTGATTGTCATCGGGTTGGCGAGATGTGGTGCCTAAGGCGTGATTGTCATCCGTTGGCTAGGTGTTAGTAAGGCGTGATAGATTCAGGGTGATGCATGATCAGATTAGAATTTCTATCCTTGACGATTATGTTAGGTGCCTAATAGATTATTTTACCTCAAATAGATTGAGGTTTACATCATTACATCAATCATTGAGGTAATGATTTTTGAGATAATTGAGGTTTACATCATTACATCAATCATTACCTCAAATAGATTCAGGTTTACATCATTACATCAACTAAAATCATGTTAGGTGTCTAGTAACGATGTATTTGAATGACTAGTATATTGTGTGGATGGTTTAGGAGACAGATGTGTCGTGCATGAGTTTATGATGATGGCTGTACATATGGGTATATGAATATGTATATTTGTTTGGTGTTGAGGTTATGGTGCCTTGTTCTTTTAGTCGGTGTTCTCTTGCTCAAATTTGAATGTATAGCATGGCTTGTGTTTGATTCTATTAGGCTATGATCACATTCAACAATATTCATCCGGTATTAGAGAAACTATTATCATTCAAATTCAAATATATTGTTAGCAAAATAAGTCCAAAGATTATATTGTTTGCAAAATGATCATTGATTTTTACTTTTATGAATTGAATCAAAATGATTCAAGTATTATAAATCAACTTAGAAGTTACATCTAAGTTAGAAATTACATTTTGCAAAATGATTCAAATGTTATAAAATAATTGATGCTTGATATTGGTTTTAATACAGAAATTAGATGATATTGGTGCAAAATTAGTCGTAGCAGCAGCAAGTTCTTACCCACAAGCAGACAATGGAGCAAATGCAGGCTCAAATTGCCTTCTTGATGAGGCAGATGGGCACGAACCTAGATTTCACCTTTCAGACAGAGGCTGACGCTGATATACCTAGATTCCCTCCGGGTCCAGACGATGATTCTTGCCTTCCGAAACAACGACATCTCGGCTTAGTCGGCCATTGACATATATTTTATTGTACATATTACATGTTTATGTTTGTTTTGGACACGATTTTGATTTATATTTTGTACAGATTTGATTCGAATTTGTATTCGTTAAACAGGTACCTATATTTTATTGAGTTTTTTAAATTTTAAATTATTTTTTAAATAAAAATTTAAATTTTACGACGGAATCCGTCGCAATATTATTTTCATCAAAATTAATTTTTTCTCCCTTTGCAACGGAATCCATCGTCGTTCTTGACTTATTCTGCGATGGATGCCGTCACATGAGTTATTATTTTCATTTATTTAATTAACAATAAATTATTTTTAATTACCAATTATTTATTAGTCAGAAATACTTTTAATAACTATTTGCGACGGCATCCATCGCAGAATAAACCAAATTTTAAAACATTATTCTGCGACGAAAAAAGTCAATCCGTCGCAGTTAATTTTGATTTTGCGACGGATCCGTGACAGATTCCTGGTTTTGCGACGCCATTTGTTGTGACAGAGATTGCCGTCGTAGAATCCGTTGCTATTCACCTCTGCGACGGACTTTTCCCTGTTTTCAACGGAATATTTTCGTCGCAAAATGGAGCAGTTTTTTGTAGTGTATATACATAGATTAACCAAACAAGAATGACATTAATGTACGATTTGTTACTAATATTAATCAAATAAGAACGATTAACGGCATACATGCATCCTCAATGTAACTACATAACTAATCCAACTACATTAAGTTAGCAATTATGGATGAATCAACATATGAACTTCATACCATAATCATAGAACAACGAAACTAATAAGATCAAATAACATGTCTTATAAAATCCATGAACGCGATCCTATTACAAAGCCATACTAGAGTTCCACACTACGATCGTCATAATACGTAATGAAAAATACATCAAATGACCAATGTAAATTATTACGAGATACAACTAAAACTAGGAAAGATAGAATGATAAACCAATAAAAACTGGTCTACAAACAATTGACGACGATTTCCTCGATAAATGAAGCTCAATGACGTGTAGCTCTTAATCGCCCTTGGTAGTCCTCTTGATGATCGAAGGAAAGAGAGAAACTCGAACAGAATAGGCGACTTTCTTCTCTTTATCAAAACTGATGAAAAACTAACGAATTGTGTGTTGATCTTCAAAAATAGATCGTGGATATAAATAGGGAAAAAAAAAATTTCCCTAAACTAGCAAGATAAGCTAAAATAGTTCAGAGATGGCTCACGGCCCATGCCTGCTTTCCACGGCCTGTGCCTAATGTGCATGCCCCTGTGCTCAGTGACTTTTGGTTCATCATGTTGCACGGCCCGTGCTTGTTATGCACAGACGTGCTCTTCAGCAAATTAACGTACTTCATCGTTTTAACTCAAAATAAGGTATAAACACGTCCTAAACCCTTCATTTAAAATCATCGAGCAACTCTAGAAAACAGCTATGAAACGCTTCATAAGCAGCTCACTATCAGAAATATTTCAAACTTTTCATATCTATAATGAAAACACGAAATACGACAGCATCGACACTCTAAATAACAAAATGAAGTAAAACGATTCAAACTAACAATAAAACTAATACACATAAGCAACTTTGACTCAAAAAATAATGCGTGTTTACACACACATCACTTCACATATCTCAATATAGATCTGTTATTGACAAGACGTTGTAGAGGATACATGCTTGGAATGCAAGAATGTTGTCATATGGAGGAGGCCTGCAGCTTTTGAAATCTGTCTTGATGTTAGTACAGGTGTATTGGTCTTAAATTATCCTATTATCTCATGCTGTGATTAAGGAGGTTGAGGCAGAGTGTTGAGCTTATTTATGGTCAGGTTCGAGTATGAATTCTAGAAAAACCTTGTCACATGGGATGATGTTTGTAGATCGAAGAAGAAATGTGGTTTGGGTATAAAGAAGCAAGGATGAGTGGAATGTGGCTATGATTTTCAAGGTTGTATGAGACTTGGAAAGACACAAAAGGACTGTGGCTTAAGTGGATTGCAACTTATTATCTGAAGAATGAGTCTATCTGGACTACTGCCAGCAAGCCTGGGCATTCTTGGGTTTGGAAGTCTATATTACACGCCAGGGACAGAATGATTCAGCTTTTCTTCAATGTGCAAAATTTCCTTGGGCTCAGAATGGTGAATATGATGTAGCAATGGGTTATAAAGCATTAAGGGGCTGCAAAGGTGTTCAGAAATGGCATTTTATGGTGTGGGAAAGTAAGATTATAATTCACTACAACATGTTAGGTCTTTTGTAGCATTTTCTTTGTAGTGTTTAAGCAAACGCTATCATATCCTTTTTTGGTAGCATTTTTCAATCTCCTCCATAGATTTAGAACTGCTATCATAGGTTTTGGTCAAAAAAATCATACATAAAACTATTATAACGTTTTTGTAACCGCTATCTTCGTTAAATCGTTGTAATAGATTGGTTTGGTAGCCTCTTTTTTTTCAACACTTTACATAACGCTATCATAGAGACACCCATGGCAACGGTTGCAAACGCTGTAATAGTTATTTGGTGGTAATTATTGCTAATGGAAAAAAAAAATTTGCTTTTAGAAAAAAGCTAACAAAATTTTGTAGCTCAAATGGTTTAGCACGAGAGTAACAAGATTGAGGTTCCCGGATTCGAATTAAAATTGGTTGATAGAGGTCTGTTGCCATCTACGGTGGCATTTTTAAACGGTTTTAACACACGACCCGTGTTGAACACCACCTTTATTTTATTTTATAATTATTGTTGTGTAATACTCGAGAATTTTGGGAGTTTTGAGATGAATATATAACGTTACGATTTTTAAAGTAAATCGTGCTAAAAGATTATATATTTAAATTTAAGAAAATATTTGATTAATTAAATCAAATGTGACGATGGATTATTTTGGGATGATTAGTTGAACGCGCAATAAACATTACGAATGAATAACGTTACAATGTTATAACGTTATATACGTTGCGCGCAAGGACTATCGAATTAATCCCAAAAATAATGAATTATGACTTGGGAGGTCATATTTTCATACACGGAATAAATCTATCGATGCAAATAGATTTTTCGTGGATTAATATTGCGGAATTTG
>JAOVYX010021678.1:0-15486 GCA_035668315.1 Drosera spatulata
TATATATGGAGGTAATTAATATAGGTGTGGCTATTGATTAGTAACATATTATGCGGACAACAATGGTTTTAGTAGGCGGTGCTATTTATGTAAGTCTCTAGATATATACTACTGACAGTGATGAAGTTAGAAATTTAACTCATGCTCTCACAGTCCCGCAAAAAAAATATAATATATTGATTTAGATTGTATTTTAATGATTGTATTGACTATGTTGTAAATTATCTTATTGCCTCTATAGTTTTGTGAAAGAAATAAATGAGGGGAAAAAAATATATGAATTATTTGATATGATTTAAAATAAAAAATAGGATTATTTTGATAATTTTATAGAAAAAAAATTATGAAAATTTTCGTGAGGTATCACTTTGAAAATTCACTTTCAAAAAGGTACCATCAAAGGAACTCTATTTCTATATGATACTTTTGTAAAAAAAAAAAAATACCAAATCTTTTTTAATTTGTCCTTTTTTTCACTTTTATAATAAAATCGTCGGCTACTCGTTCTTCAAAGACATCAGAATAGACCGATGCATAATCTCCGACACGTTCCTCATCGACGGGTACTCGTGGGCTGTGTATTTTTACGCCTACGGAATAATCATGATAGTGGTGATGATGATGTGGTGATGATGAAAATGAATTAAAAAACGTGTCAGTGTTTTTGGGGTTGGTAGGGGAAGGGGTTAATGTGAGGACAAACAACGTGTTGGTGGATTAGAGTGGGAGTAGGAAGCATAAGATCTAAACTTGATTGCAGTGTTCGATTTTGCTTTGATTTCAATCCCTTTGTTCGACTGCATTGGTGGATCAGAGTTTCTTCAATTGAGGTTTGATTTCAATTACTTTTAACTTCATCAAACTAAGATCAGAACTTCAAATTCTTACTTGATTGCATTGTTCGATTTGGATAAAGCTCAATTAATAGAGCTTTGTTTTGTTTGTGTTGATTTAGGATAGATTCTATGGATGTGATTTTGTTGAGTGGAAGTGTTGTGGAAAATTGAAGTAGAAAGGGTGATCGAGTTTGATTCGCCAAAACTACTTTAGGCCTCGTAGTTGAGTTGTAAACTTGATAATGTTAAATTGGGAGCTTGAAGTTGAGTTTTGATAAATTAAACAAGTTACTTTTTGATCGATATCTTGCTCGGAGAAAGACGTACTGTTTGCTCCACAAGTAGTACGTCTTGTTCCAATACTATTACGTCTGAAGTAGTATGATTAAAATAAATGAATTTTAACGTATTAGATTTTGTATAGACATACTAGATTTTACGTAGGCATACTAGTTTTATTTAAGCGTACTAGATTTTTTGAAGACGCATTAGTATTAATCAATTTGCTTAGGCGTATTAGTTTTTCAATTTGTATAGACGTAATATCTTTTGTTTAGACATATTAGATTTTTTGAAAAGATATTAGTATTCATCAATTTGATTAAGCAAACTATTTTTTCAATATGCATAGATATACTAGTTTTTTTGTATAGACGGATTAGTTTTTCAATTTGTATAGACATATTATTTTTTATTTAGGTGTATTAATTTTTTAATTTGCACAGACATGTCAGTATTTTTTTTTCATACCCATACGATTTGTGTTTTTAACTATGCATATTGGTTTTTTTTTGCAAATGCATACTATTTGTGTTTTTATCTAGACATACTAGTTTTTTACACGGTCGTACTAGTTGTGTTTCTAACTAGACGTACTAATCTTTTAATTTACATAGATGTACAATTTTTGCTTAGATATATTAGATTTTTTGAAAACATTACTATTCATCAATTTGTTTAGAAGTATTACTTTTTTCTCTTGGGCGTGCTACTTTTTGCACAGACGTACTAAGCATGCTAGCTTTTTTGCACATGCATATGATTTGTATTTTTAACCAAACGTATTAGTTTTTTTTGCGTAGGCGTACTAGTTGCGTTTCTAATTAGATGTATTAGTTTTTTAATTTGCATAGACATATTATTTTTTATTTAAACATACCAGATTATTTTTTGAAAATGCATTAGTTTCATCAATTTGTTTAGAAGTACTAATTTTTTTTTCCAGGTGTGCTACTTTTTGCACAAGCGTACTAGATTATGCACATGATGTGTTTCATTAGACTTACTATTTTTTATACAGATGTACTATATGATGTATATGATCTATTTTTTACTAGGCGTATGATTTGTATTTTTATTTTTTTACACAGACGTACTACATGATATACATTATATATTTTTCACCAGGTATATAATTTTTTTTTGTTTTTTTTATTTTTTGCACAAGCATATTAAATGATGTACATGATGTGTTTCTCACTAGACGTGTTATTTTTTTTTCACAGACATACTAGATATGTTTTTTATTAGGCGTACTATATTTTTAGACACAGACATACTAGATATGTATTTCTCTAGACGTACTATTTTTTTTGACATAGACGTACTAGATTTACTTTTCACTAGGTCTATTACTTTCTTTTTTTTTTACACAGATGTACTAGAATATTTTTTATGAGCTACACGTGGTTCTCCTCATCGTTGAAATATGGTTAATCACATACACCACTACACGTGATTTTTTTACATGTGTTGTTCAGGCTGTGAGTGAGGACAGAGTATTGATGGGATTCTCGCCAAACAACAAAAGTGACAGAGTGTGGCCGCACGGGGAGAGAAAAAGAATGAAGGATAATGTAAGCATTTTTAATAAAAATAAAAATTATCAATTGGTGTTATTTTTTAATTTTAATTATTAAAACGTCATATTTATTGTCTTTTTTTTTTAATTCTGAATGTTATATTCTCCAAAATGCCCTTATGTGATATTCCTATCAAATCTTTCCCTGTAAAATCAAACTCAAATTACGGAGTATATTCTATCCAACTTCATCTTCATCTTCGTTAAAAATGACAGTCGTCATTATATTCTCACTTTCACCTTCATCCCCCTAACCACACATAACAAGCACTGATAAGACACCATCTATTTCTCCTCTCTCTACTTTTCTCATTCCTCTAACATGATTGTTGTATTTATTCAAGATCGGGATTTGAGATGAATGATCGTTCACAAATTCGGTTTTGATTTTATGGCTGATAATGCTCATCGTGGACAACAATTGAATGATGAACGGACAATCCGTTGATCAAGAAATCACCGCTCAATCAAAGGCATCAACAAATCCAATTGAGATCCAAGACATCACAAAGGCGGAGACCAAAGGATCGGACGATATGTTGCATCGCATTAGTCGCACGGTTTGCATCAGGGCAACGTTGTCGATTTTATCCGAATTATTTGCTATAGTTGTCAATGTAGAAGAGGGTAGTAAGAGGGAGCACTGAGTTCAATGAAGACGCACTATTTATTAGATGGAATACACAATACGTCTGGAAATCGGAACAAAAGACACACTGAGTAATGAAAAAGTGTGCGTGTTCGTAACGACTATAATTTTATGGGTGTACTGTTGGCACCAACGAGGCACTGTCGACTGTGGTAGAGGGTATTGTCAACTCCAAAAGACGAACTCTTGACTATGAAGGCAACAACAGATCGATGGCAGTGACGACGGTGGATTAGTGAAAATGATTAGGGTTAGATTTTTGTATGATGATTTAATTCAATTTGGTTTGATGGCTGAGTGAAAATATATAGAAACAATTTGTGATTTTTTTTGATTGTTTCCAATCCTGAATTAATGATTAGGTTACAATAATTTGTTTTCATAAATTAAGTTTGGGACAAATAAGACCAAATTTTTTGTTTGAGAACTAAATGGTAAAAAAAACTTTTTGGTATGACAAATTGGTAAATAGTTTTAATTTTTGAAACTTATTAATTCACTCTGAATAAAATGAAATCTCATTAGAATTAAAAATTGTTTATAGTATTCTCAGGAATTATCCCAAAAAAATTTCCAAATATGAAAATACTATAGTTTTTTTAGGATATCCAAATTAGACAAATATTGTACTTATCGTAGGACAAAAGAAGCAAAATTTAACTCAAAGAAGCCGAAATTAATTGATCTTCAAAATACAACGTAAAGTCCTCCTGTCCAACAAATCATTCGACCTTGTATGGTACTGCGTACAATTCAACATGCATTTGGAATCTTAACTGGCTGCGGGCAAGATCTTGGCTTTATGACAGGAATATCATGGAGCTCAAGAACACAAGGCTCACCCATAAATGGTTAAGCACTTACCACGAGGTACAAAGATTACAGAGACTAATACATATATAACCTAGCCATTTAGCTCAAGAACACAATAAACAGTCATAGTGCAAACCAGAAGAAAAAGAAACCAGCTCTTTGATTCACGGGTAACATAGGACATGTTATCTACTTATCTTATATGGGGTTTTCTTATGATTTTGAGACTCAGAATTGCTTGTCCATGGCACGGTTTATGGCCAATACATGACGGCACAAGCAGTATCTTATTAATCCGTGTAACATGCACTAAAACAGATAACTTGAGTTCGAGTTCACTTTTAAACGGCGGATCGAAACAAAATCGATCAGCACACTGATACCCAGTGAGATAATATTACAGAAGAAAGATGTCCAGGGCAAAATCAGATGGAAAGAGGTATATAGTTAGCATAACTTAGTCAAAACGGAAAAGAAGTAGGAAATGAAAAAGGAAGCCGTTCCTGTTGCTGGCCATCTAGCAGCATCTGCCAAAAATAACGATAAGTTTGATGTCTTGTTTCGGCAAAAGCGACCAGATCAGCAGCGTATCAGATTATGCATAACAATCAGGGGAAAAAGGAAGCGATGGACAAGGGCCAGAGTCCAGCCATTCGATGAGATTGCTGAGTAACCCCGCGCAATGCGGAGTATGTGGAGTCCCATGTTCAAAAGATATTACAGAGTCGCATACAGGTTAACGGTAGCTATGCTAACAAACCAGATGTAAATGAGCAAACCTGAAACTCTTGCTAACATCCGAAGGAAGATCGCAGGATACGGTATATGAGCCTAAGAAAAACTAGATGTACTTTAATCCAGAAATGTGCTGCTGTCTGGATATAAGGTACTGTGCAAGAGGATAAATGACACCAAGAAGCCCCAATATCTTGACCTTGATGATATCAGTAATGATAATGGATGGGAGATTTAAAGGCAGCGTCAGCAACGGGGCATAGCCTTTCTGTTTAGCATAACCCCATACAAACTGGTTGAACAATATGTGACTAGGGAAAGTAAAAATGAGGAGCGCCACATTCTTGACAGCAAAGAACCAATCAGCTCCACCAATCTCCAGGCGCCAACCTGGATCTCCATGCCACACTTCTTCCCAAATGCTATACAGCGCCATCAAGATTAAATACACTGAGATAACGACGGTGACCGGGAAGTATCTCTGTTTATCGCTAAACCCAGACATGAACTCAGAGTCTTGATTAAGTAAAAGCAGGATGGGCGCCAACAGGAATATAGCACGGTTTGAGCCGCCAGTCAAATTATTATTCAATATTAGACATATGGCAAAGCACAAAACAGTGGCAACATTCCCAACCGAAGGCATCCATGCACCCTCAGCAGCAATCCTCTTGATTGTAAAGGCAGGCACGGCAGAAGCCCTGCGTTGCTGCATGAATCTCAGTTTAGGCAGAAAAGTGGCAGTACTACTTTGCCTGGACTGATTGGGCCTTACTACACCCCGTTCCACAGCTTTTTCACGCATAATTGAAGCCAATTCGAATTTGATCTCCAGGGCTATAAACATGAAGATCGCAGCATACAAACCAAGGAGAGATGTCCTTGCCCCTTCAACGGCTAATATAGTTGTCAGCTTCGTATCCTCCTCGGCAGCATCTCCAGCCACCTCATTATCCATGATGTTTTTTACTCTAAGCTGGCCTTCCATCAAGTATGTTACAGGAAAGAGAGCCACAAGCAGAGCAAACACCCAGGGAAGCAATTTCGTGCTTGAAGCAGATGGAAAATGAGTGAATATAACAAACACAGAGGAGCAGATCATTGTGACAATAATAAGAGCTTGTAAAACCACGGTCTGAAGGAAGTACTCTGCCGATACATAGACACCAAGAGCAACCCCAATGGCAATGGCATAAAGTGTTCTCAATTCAACAATGTACTTGATAGGGATAACCGAAGTAACTCCAGCTAGAGTTAGCATGATGGCTGATAAAAGAATCCACGAAGGCCATGTGGGCTTCACTGCCACAAAGCCATAGATGGAGATATCGTCTCCAGTCATACGTGCAGTTTTTATGAAGTCTGAACGATATGCCCGTGATAGTGGAATTGGTGGCTGCATAAATGCCAAGAGCAATCCCAACACAAGCACTAACAATAACCACCTTTTGGCAGCCTGCATAGAGGGGAAAAAACCAGAATGAAATACAAGAGTGCTTTGAATGACGTCCAGAGACAAGATATTAGACAAGGAAGGTACAACAAACCCTATTTCTCTAAAACACAGGTATATGTCTATAAGATTCATACCATAACATGAGAGAAATGAAAGGCAACAATCGGAATGCATGCCACTCCGATCAAAACAACACAAGAGCCCACAAGTAAACCGTCAGATGGAGGTCTTCCAGCCAACCACTGAAGAGCTTCAAAAATAGTTTCACGACAAAACCATACAGATATGGCAACTACAACACCATGAGCATATCCTTGCCAAGGTTTCATCTTTGGTGTTGTTTTAGACTTATCCCTGCATCATCCAAAAGACTTGTGCCATTTATTTAACAAGTAGATAATATATAAGAGGAATTAGTGGAGAAGTAGTTCCAGAAAGTACTTGTAGAGTAGTAGCGGTGGAGAAACAGCTAATAAGAGAAGAGCCGAAAGCCACACCACAGATTTTGATGTCATGAACAACATGGCTAACTTTGCAGAATACAAGCATGCCAATATCCAAACTGCCTTTGGTCGAATTCTACTGTCCGCAAGAAGTTTCTTTGTTACAGTCAAGCCAACAAGTGTTGTCATGATAACCATATAGCTCGGATACATAACATCATCTTCCAAACCATAATAGAAGATGCTGGAATAGTTGAAAAATTTATTTTCAATATGGCACAGTAGCACTGCATGGCTGATCAAACTAGCCTCAATCAAGAATTTGAATTTTGGAGGAAACGTAGTCATGCCAGGAATACTCAAGGTCAGGACAACACTTGCAACTATAAGCTTACAGAAGGATTTCAAAGACATGCCTGCCAACCAAATATTGAGATCCCAGAAATTGTGCCTCACGAACCACATAAATGACATGCTTCCAAGAACAACGAACACAAAATATGATGGCAGAGACTTCTTGGTGACATAGCGAGCAAGATAAAATCCAGCAGCTGCAGGTACCGGAAGCAGCTGCAAATGGAAAAAAAGTGCATTTTATTATTATACCTGAATAAGGTGAGAATGATACAAGGAAACAAATACGAACTAGAATGTTATAAACCAACAACCATTCTAGACATTTCGTGGGCATTTGACTCAGTACGTTTCTGATGTAATTCAGTGTCAGCAGCAGAATATAATGCAAGATAAGTAGGTTCTCTTAAACTATGGCTTCTTATGGATTCAGAACCCAGGATGACAAACCACAGGCTATTTTTAAAGCAACCAATCAATTCAGTTTTGGAAGCAAACATGGGGAAGAGGAAGCTCAACCTGAGGGAGGGATAATCTATTTCCTCAGAACAAAAATAGGAACTTTCCCATCTGCCTATCATGACTTGGCATAGAGTATAAAAGTAAAAGCCCTGTAATGTTAATTCTCATTATGTTTCTTGTTTCAATGACACTTAAACAGCATTTTTCCCAGAAAAGAATAGAAACTTTCCATCATCCTATTATCTATTAGCAAAGAGTAAAAAGGAAAAACTCTACCGTGTTTAAGTTCATTATGCTTCTAGTTTTGATATTTGCATAACATTTGCGCTATGTATAGAAAATGTAGCTCTTCGCAGATGGCAATTTCTCATTTATCATTTTGTTGCAAGCTTAAGGTGGTGTTCCGTCCAAAATAATCCTTTGTGACTATTTGCTGGCCCTATCCAGAATGTTGTTCAAATGAGATTTGAAACCCCAAACACACTTGATATTTACAAAACTATATAATATGGATTAAAAAAAAGTCGCTCGATTAATCTGCATATAGCGATACAATTCCCTGGTTCTAAAAGTTAATTGCTGGCAGACTCATGAACACCATATCCTTTTATGACAGATCAACCTAACCTTTGCTCCAACTTTGAATATTGAATACCCACCATAGTCCTAATCAACATTGCTCTTAGACGACAACATTAGGGTAGAAGTTCAATACCATGTCAAATGCCTGTATTACAAAGCACACATTCTATTTCACAAGATATCTGCTTGATAAATCTAGGCATTTGCAACAGATGATACGGAAGAAGTAGGAGACAAGACAACAAGAGCACATACCCACACAGGGAAGCCCACTACAACAGCACCAGCGGCACTGACTATAAAAGCAATAGCTGTGAAAAGCAGAGAGCTGGAAGCATCAGCAACCATATCAAGAGCATAAGCGCAAGCAGCAGCTGTACCTCCCAGCATCGTCATGGTCACAAGGAAATAATTGAAAGGAGAGGGGACCTGAATGTAGCGACCAAACGAATGGAAAACAACCCTAACCTCCGAACAGATCACCACCACAACTAATGCAATAGCCCCATTCATTACCTGGATACTCCGCAACTGTACTTGATCCTTACTAACCCACCATAGAGCATTTCTAGTCGATGCATACAATTGGAAAAGGAAAGGAAGAAAGAAGAGCAGAAACAAATCGGATATTGCAGCAGTGGATGAGAACACTATTGGATAATGGGACGCGATGTGAAACACTAGAGGGAAGAACAACAAACTAAGAGTGTGAATACAACTCTCTAGAGGTCCCAATATGAACATATCGTCCGGCATTTCTCCACCATGGTATCCCGAGTCTTGCCTCGACTTGAAAGACGACAAGCGAGGAATGGAGTAAAGCCAATAGAACACACAATTCAAAATCATGAGATAGTAGGAAGCATTTGCCATTCCGACAGCAGAGACCGCAAGCCATGCCAGAAGTGCCGAGGCAGCGAGAGGAACGCAGGCGAACAACAAGCGCTCGAGGGCGAGCACGATCGAAGGGTTTTCGATCTGTATCCACCTGAACTGAAGCGAAGACCAGACACCGATAAGGAAATTCACTTCGGCGCAGAGGAAGGCGGCGAGGAGACCGAGCAGGACGGAATTGAAAGCGGTGAAGAGCTCGGAGCTGAAGAAGAAGGCGATCTGGGCGGCGATGAGGGAGAACCAAACCCCGAAGAAGGCGCCGGGCTTGAAATCGAGGGAATCGAGGATGTAGGAGCACATGAGGCCGAGCGAGAGGGTGGCGACCACGGGGGTGCCGCCGAGGTCGAGCATGAAAGCGGCGCAGGGGACGAGAGCGACGGCAACACGGCCGTTGTAGATGAAGCTGCTCGAGGGAGAGTATCGGGAATCCTTCAGAGATCGAGAGCTTCTGCTGGTGGATGAATTGAGGATAGGGATAGGGTTAGGGTTCCGGTCGGGTGAGTAGACGCCATTGAAGGAACTCGAGAGAGTGGGGTGGTCGGTTGCTGAAGATGATGACGAGATATACGGGGGGCGATAACCCCTCGGTTGGAGCTCCGGCGGTAGCATCTTCTTCGCCGGCTTCGAGCAGCGGCTGAGAGACAGCAAAGGAGATCGATTTCTTTCGTTGTCAGCGTCATCTATGTTGCCGCTGGTGTGTCCAAGAGAAGGGGGTAAAAAGTTTTTTTCTTTTAAAAACTTTTTTCAAAATTATATTGGTTCAAAAAATAATTTTGAAATAACCATGGTGAAAAATTTATTTCAGAATCCAACATCCTTTTATTATTCATAAAAGAGAAAGTGTCAAGACACATGACAGAGTTTTTTCAGAAAAAAAAAGAAAAAATAAATGTTAGATTGTTTGATATATTTTTTAGTTTTTATCTATGTTGAAGAAAACATTAGATTTGATGACACATAATAACGATGACATATGATCGGGATATAGACAATTCCTTTTTTTTTCTTCTTTTTTTTTTTGAGTTTTCTATCAAAGTTTAGATTATGTTATTCAAATCAACATATAAACATTTAATATAATACAAAAATGGATATGTTAGGACTCCAAATCTCAACAAATTGTCCGAGTAGCATATTTGTCTCACAAGATATCCATAAATAATCCCCAATAATTTCTCTTGTTTCGGATAGATTCGGGCTATTTTCTTGTAACATTTGTATCACATGTAGACAATCCCCTTCAATAATTTTATCCTTAAAACTTAGCAATTGCGCTAGCTCGATGGTGCACGTAATGCAAGTAATTCTTGGTTCAGCCTTATGCCTAACTCTCGACGAAAACTAGATTTGACTTTGAATCCATTTCCGCAGACCCTATGGCAAGGAGCCAACCTATTATATTAAGGTCTAAATAATCTTATCTGGATTCAGCCGAGATCTAATCCTATGAAGCGAGTCCCTCCTTCATTGCCGAAGATTCACAAACTGCAATACCGAATCTTCTATTCAAAGTATTGTCCCGTATTGAATTGGACCTCCATTGATTAATAATAGCAATGTAGCGTAGTAGTGAAGGATCAATTGCAAAACATAATTCAATTGTTTATTTGATTTAAAAGAGATGTGATTAATTCATGAATTAAAAGGTGTTGTAAGAACTGTATTTAATTTAAACTAATTAAATGAGTTAATAATTAACTAATAAGATTATGAAAATTGTTTGTTTGAGATTTATGTGATGAAAATAGTAAAGAGTATATAGATTTCCTAGCTCAAGGATTAATCATGAACATTTTTCTATTACATTGTAAATTGATAGATTAAATACATCACATATTGAGATATTTGTGATATGTATTTTTTCAAATAAAATTATTTAAATTAATAATAATTAATAATAATTTTTTTTTATCTTAGAAAAATTATAACGATAAATACTTTGAAACATTGTTTTCTTGACCTTAATGGTGTTTAAAACTTATTTTTTAGGCTCAAGTTAGAGAGTTGTACAAGGGAAAAAATTTGTTCACCTCCTAAAGTCAGACGTGGACTCCCATCACCCATGTTGCTCTCTGTTCTTCTCCCACCATTCAACCCAATTCGTTTGACGGAACCCTAAACACGAGCTTCCAATTTTCCTGTTCACAGATTCTCGCGATCGGTGAATCGATCAACAAATCAAACGCCGAAAAATATGGCGATGCAAGCTGGTATGGGAGTATCGAAGATCGTAATCCTCGTTGGAGCTGGTACACTTTTCTCACACCATCTCAATTCACCTCCTATACAATGTCTTTTTTGTTTTGTTTCTTAGTACTATTGGTGTTTTTTTGCTAAGGTTATGCGAGTACTATCCTCATCAAGAACGGGAAGATGTCGGATTTACTAGCCGAGCTTCAGGTACTCTTGATTTGTTCTCGAACTCTGCTCTGGTTCAGCTGTTTGTGATGAGCACCATAATATGACTACTATACATCTTTAGTGACCGAGATGATGCGAGATCTTCCGAGAAAGACAATTAAGCTATAAAATTATGTGGTACACCTGTTACCTCATTGAGTTGACGGGGAGGGACACCATATTGAACCGGTTCCTCCTAGAGCGTTTTGGTTATCGCAGAGACTATGGGGCTTTAGCCATTCGCCTAGGCCTTATTGAAACATAGTGTTAGTGGAGATTTTTTGTTAACAAATCTAACGGTGACGGAGGCACTTTGGGGATCTTTTTTATCCCTTCAGTGTCGTGGTAGGTGAAATGAGATACATGAAGATATGCAGTGACCTATTAATTTGCTTAGCAGCACTTCCTCTTCTGTTCACTTAATGGATGCGATTTGAAGCGTAGTGAACTTATCGGTAATTGCGCGAGCAACTTTTTTCTAAGAACTTGGGAGAAAAATATGTTGCGGATTCGGTAGCTTTACAGGTATTGGTGGAACTTAAGATCATTACTCATATTTACCATTTACCATGGTCGTGTGCGATGACACTGATAATCATATAAAATATTTAGCAGAGTTCAATGTCAAAATGTTTCATTCCGTACCTCGTTACTTTTAATGTTGTACAATAACTACATAGTTCAACCCAAATTTTGGTACAGTTACCTTTACAATTAAATGATATAATTTGAATTTTGAAAATTTTATTGGACATGGGTTCAAATATATGACCTGGAAAATGTTTGTTTCTTTAGACATTATTTGGTTGTCCGATTGACGACTCACAACCTCTATTTTTTTTTTGGTTTATGTTTCAAGAAATACATTAGTAAACAATCTTTTTGTATTATGATAGGGATAAGACTGTGTATATCTTACCCTCCTTTAACACTATACTTGAAAGTAGCTGGGTATGACCTTTGTCTTTGTCCAAATGTTGCAATTATTGTGGGATGGAGGGAGTAATTACCTATATAAATTGAAGTAAAGGGTCATCGCCTGCAAATTAAATGCACACAGATCCTAATATAGCCTTCGCTCTATCTGTCAAATCCCAATTTTTCAAAGTTCTAGAAGTTATGGTTGATGTGAAACATTTTCCCATGTTCAGATCACCTATGAAGTGTATAAGTGGCACAAAAATTGGATTGTTGCAAATGTGTATATATGTCTATGTATTGCTAGAACATGGAAAAATATCATGTAACCCTGTAATTCATGGGAATTTATGGAAGAAACCCAACTTATGATGGACACATAGCTCTTGGTTATGGAGCTCATAAAAAAAATCAAGAAACACAGAAACCCATTTATGCAGCAGCCCTGTTCTTCAGTAATGCATTACTCCATCGGTCAAACAAAAATTGCTACATTTGCTATGGTTTGTATCATATAGCATTTTTTTATTGTTTTTTTTGTTTTGGGTAGTTTCATTAATTAAACCAATTCAACAAAAAATGTTTAGCTTGCGATGAAAGTATGTAACTAAAACCATCATTGGTAATACAAGATAAATTCATGAAAAACGACATTTGATCCGATGATCATCCCGCAGCCTGGCTCAAACTTCTTTGAGAAATGTTAAATAGTTTGATTGCCTCAATTTGTTTGGGACAGATGGAGTAATTGCATATCAACTTGAAATTCCTAAAGTTTCACTTTTTAAATTTTATTTTTTAAAAGATTTAACACCAAGTATAGCGTGTGAGAGGGAAAAAGATATGACCAGAAGGAACAGCTTACGAGTATGATAACTTTTGGGTATGGAGAATGAGAGTTTTATGCTTTGATACTGTGCACTAGAATTTTTTCCTTTCTTTAAAAATGATTAATCTGAAAGTTTGCGCAAGATTGACCACCCATTAATCTGATTGTTCGCTGAAGATTAACCACCCACTAGAATAGATTTATGCTCTGTATACTGTTCCAATTTTCTAATGAAAAATGTAAAAAAGAGCATTCAGTTACTAATTTTTAAGACGATACTGATTAGAGGCTTAGAGCATTAGAAGGCTGATCTGCCCTTCATAGGGGTGGTCAATTGCTCCATTGTAAACCTATATTTTATACTACATGTAATTGTAAAGTAATCACAATTAGTGTGCCTGTTTGAAAGCTATTGCTCGTCAGTCATCAGGAACGACAAGGAAGGAGGGGGTAGGGGTGGAGGTAGGAGACTGGTTTGTTCTCCTAACTTGCTAGTTCTATCAATTTATCATCTTTCTACGAGTCAGTTGTTAGATGACGTCCTTGACATCAGTGAATGAGTGTGCCATTAGGTTTTTTTTTCCCTTCTTCTTTAAATTCAATATTCATGCATTCACTGATTGTAATTTTTATAGTCAATCGTGAAAGGGCTCGAGAAGTCGGGTGATTCAAGTAATGTGGAAACAGACCCTATTGCTGCTCAGGTATGTTCCCGATCTAAGATATTCTTCTATTCATTTGATCGAATGCATTGAGCAAAGTTCCCTTTGGTGGAAGGAAACAATTTGTTGAACAATAATGATATGGTCCTGCATTGTGCAGTCAGGTGGAATGGATGTTTTTTTTTTTTTTTTAATAAAACCTTGAAAGATTTGTTTTCGAATGTTTGGTTTGGATGAGAAATGAGAATTTTTGTAGTTGCTGATGGCACGAGTTGCGTGCGTGGCCCCTCTCTACATGTTTCATGTTTTGACTTCTGTCTGTGGTTGTAAATTATCTGAGTGTTATACATATAGGCATGTTCTTTCTTACTTCTTAGGTTTGTATTTCGTCCTTGTCATCTGCAGTTCATGGTCCTTGTAGGTACGGTGGTTAGCACAAGAGGTTCGGCAATTGGCATCTGCACGTCAAATCATCGTTCTAAACGGCAGCTCTGGTGGACTTGGTATTACTTGTAACCTTAAATTTCAACAATTAGCCTCCCCGTTTCATAGAGTTGTTATTCTGTGCAATTAAACATAGTTGCATTCTTCTCTTGGATTCGGCTACAAATTTATGAGATTAATGGTCATAGTTGTCCCTATCTTCACATTTTAAATAAAGATGTTCCTAAAACAGAAACGTCAGCATATTTTGTTTGCGTGTGTTGTAGGATATTAGCATTCCTTTTTACACCAAAAACGCTAAAAAAAAGGCTTGAAAAGGCTAAAAACACCGTAAAATCAACTCAAACCTCTTTAAAACATTCAAAAACAAATGAAAGGTGCTCAAAACACCATAAAACAACATCAAATGTCCTCAAACCGCAAGATTCTATCAAAAGAGCCTTGGAATGACTTTAAAACACTAAAAAACACTAGAAAGGCTACAAAGATTGGGCTTGGTTTGGGTTAATTTTAGTTATTGTGTGTGATACCTTTGCATATTCATGTTTCTATTCCAGATGTTACATCACTTGTTATTCCAGTTGGGGCCTTAGGGGCATTGGGTTATGGCTATATGTGGTGGAAGGTACAGTGTCGTATGAACTAATGCTCAATCCTCAATGTTCAATGTTCATTGTAGTTTGGTCTAGATTATGGAATCTGTTCGTCATTTTCATCCTCTTTTGGTCAAAATGCACAGGGTCTTTCTTTCTCTGATCTTATGTATGTCACGAAGAAGAGTATGGCAGTTGCTGTTGCAAATTTGACAAAACATTTGGAAGGTGTCTCAGATGCTGTGGCAGTAAGACATTCTTGTTTCCCAACTCTTTTTTCTTTTCTTTTTCAATGGAGTTCTTGTCATATATCTAGAACTCTCTTTAGACTACTAGATTAGACTAGTTGCCTCTTAGCGATGCTTAACGGTTAATGTTATTGGGCTTGTACATTCCTGTTTGAACTATCTTTGTTTTTTGTATCCGTGACATGTATTTGATGTTACATCATGGTAGATGTGTAGTACTATGGAGAAAATGAGATATCTATCTCTGATGGTTTTCTACTTTATTGAAGCCTAATTTCAGTGACTTGCTGATAATCAGCATACCTCC
>JAOVYX010021679.1:0-15486 GCA_035668315.1 Drosera spatulata
TGGAAGCAGATCATATGAGCTAACTTAATCTGACGTGCATGTTTATGCATGAAGGACAAAGCAAACCCATTGGCAACTGTACTGAGTACGGCGATGCTCCTGAGATATGGCCTGGGTGAAGAAAAAGCTGCAGAAAGAATAGAGCGTGCCGTGTTTGAAGCTCTTGATATGGGATTTCGGACTGGTGACATATACTCGACTGGAAAGGTATATGCTGCTTTCATTCTAGAAGATTTGGTACAATGACGACATCATGAGATGCGAATTACTATCACCTTGGCATATAGTTGTTCAGCTGCTGCATCTGTTTTCCTTTCATCGGTTCGGCATGATTTTGGCGTTACATCCTGATGATTGTTTATTATGTGGTTCACTTTTCAGAAACTGGTTGGATGCAAAGAGATGGGCGACCAAGTATTGAAGTCCGTAGATTCACAAGTGCTTCACTGAGCACTCCAGACGTGGTTATTGGGTTGAAAGTTCTCGGAGCTGTTTCTGGTGGTGAAGACTACATCTTGACATTTTTAGAGAGGAAATTTGGAGGGATGGACATTGTTGGTGTCTGAATCTTGAGAGGAGCAATGCAGGATGATCATGGACGGGTCTTCAAATTTTGCTGCATTAAGACCAATGCAAAAGGCATATTGGTTGTCATTGTTATAAATGACTTGAAAATAATACACTTCAATGGACACACTATTTTATATGGACAAACTATTTTATGACAAATTCTACATTTTGTCAAATGGCGTGTCATATTTGATTATGAAAATGATAAAGTCATTTTTTGTCTATTCACAACGTGTAATACATATATCCCAACAAAAAACAACAAATGTGGCATTTGATAGTTATATTATAATATGAATTTCGATGAAACAATATTATCAAATACAAATAAAATGATATTATTCATAAACAAAATAAAAATTTATTCATATCAAAATGATACCTATCATTGGACTTGCTCTTATTGGTCATAAGGTGGCGATGTGCCTCCATCTCTGAGCCATGCACATGATTGTCCTCTTTTCTTTTCATGAATTCTGACATATCATCGGTTTGTAATTTGCGTGATTCTCATGTCTAATTCGACGTTCTACCCCAAACCTTTTTTTTGGCCGAAAGAACGCTTGCATTTTTGCTGTTGTACAATCTAATCAGATCATATCCATCTTATATGATCATACTCTATCAATCGAGTGAGACCAGAACAACACGGATTATAGATGATGTGTTACATAGAGGCTCTGTTTGTTTGATGTACTGCATCCGTTCCATATTAAATATAACATCTTATTTAGATAATTCTAAAATATATACAATACTTATTTTATTTGTGTATTTGGAATCAAATTTATATTAAATTAAACATCTTCATCTCGTCCCACTAACTTCTTTCATATTCTCTCACATATTTTCATATCAATGAAAAAAATACATTACACTAAGAGGTAATCACCCCCTCCAAATAATATATATCCCCTTATTTTCTTTTTAATTTCCACAACTACCTCTTACAATAAAAAAGGAGTGTTGGATATGGATTGGGTTGGATGGGAAGTGGGTGCCGTGGGATTTAAAATGGTATAGTTGTCTCTTCATTGAAGGGGTGAGGAGTGGAGGGGATGATTAGCAATTTGTATATACTAATCAAATTCAATTTTCATTTAAAATCTTGTTTCGGATCAAACTGTTTCATATAATACGAAACAGAGGAGTATCAAATTTGAAACTTGAAAGGATAATTTATTCTATTCCAGGAATTATTTATCATACATTTTCTCTTCTCCCTAATTTAGTTCTATGACTGAGATTTTTTTTATTTTTTTTTTGCAAGTGATTAGGATTTTTTTAAGTTCAGTGATTAAATAGGGTTATCCTAGGAGCAGAAAACAAAAAGTACTTCATCCGTCTCAAAATTATGACATCAACGTTAGGTTATAGAACATAATTTAAATTATCATTAGTATTTTATGATAGTTTTTTAAAAAATAATGTTTGATTGTCATGCAATGTGAGTTAGATTTTATCTCAATAAATACATATAATTAACCTGTTATAATTATTCGTGAAAATTTCTTTGGAGTATCAATTTGGGAACTTATTTCCATGGAGGTACCACCAAGGGAACTTATTTTTCACAAGGTACACTTCTAAAAAAAACACCAAACCGTTCCTTTTTTGCTTTTATTATTGTTTATCAAGCCTTTTTCTTTTTTTCATTTTGTATTCAACGTCCATCTTTTTTCCTTTTTCTTCGTCGTTGATCATCATCGAGTTCGATCATCATCATCTTTGATGATCTTCAAAATCGATCATCATCATCAACTTCGATCACCATCATCCTTTATTGAATTTGAATCAGATCTGCTCATGTAATTCGTCGTTTCGATTGTGTTGCTTGTGCATCTTCAATCAAATCTGCTCGTGGAAGTAATTTAATCTTGTCAATGACTGCAATGATAATTTTGATGTGCAAGGTCGACTATGTTACTTATCCTATTTACCTTCCGATGTGTTCTGTTTTTGAAAATTTTTTGTTGAAGCTATCCGGTGTACGTGAAAAGATTCGTGGAGATGATATTATAATATTTTATTCGATTCCTTCTCACGATCGATGTGTTTTCAGGAATCAAGAAGATTTGGATTGGTTATTCTTTTGATTAAAACGTATATGTTGAAAATGGTCGATGTATTTGTTGAGATCCATGAGGTTTCATCTTCAAATTCAGTTGTGTCTTCGTCGCAACATGATAATGTTGTTGATGATGATAATTTGGTAAGATGTATCAAAGATGTTGTTAGAAAAACCGTGGCAGATGCATGCGTGAACAATTTTGATGCAACTGAGAAAGTTATACGCTTAGATCCTGAAGTAGTACGCCTGAGCAATTTTGAACAAATTGATTATGCTTTTGAAGCTTTTGATGGTGATGGTGTTTTTGAACCTTTTTGTGAGAATGCTTGTCATGCCGATGGTTCCTCGAGTAAGGGTAAATATTTGGTTTCAAGTAAATGGTCATCGTATCTTGATGATGTTGGACAGTGCTTTTTTGGAGGTGTAGATGATTTTCGTGACTATCTTGCAAAATATGCAATCTAGATTGACTTTGAATATGTTTTTATAAAAAAAAAATAGGAAGGAAAAAGTTTCGGTTAATTGCAAGTATAAGTACGAAAGACGATGTGGATGGCATGTAAAGGTTTTGACGTGTCTTTGTACTGGTTGCTTTTATATTAGGCAGTTTGATCGTGTTCATACATGAGGATGGTTATAATGGAAAATGAGCTTGTTTCGCCTTCATCTAGCAGGCAACCCAGAAGACCACGAAAGAGGAGGATCAATTCGAGGGGAGAGGTACACCGAAGGATCAAATGCTCATGATGTTTGAAGTTTGATAATCACAACAAGAAAACATGACGGGAAACATTGAGCTGAGCAATGATTTTCAGATTAGGAGTATTAGTTTCTTGACGAGATGTAGCAATTGTGATTCTGTGCTGTGACATACTACTTGTTAATGTGACATACTAATTTACTTTTTATTTTTGGTTTGCTTTATTTTTTCTCAGACGTACTACTTGTAAGTTAGGTATATTGGTTTAAATTTTACTTGTTGTTTTTCCTTTCATTGTAGGCAATATACTTTGTTTTCATCAGACATACTAATAAGCTGTTTAGGCGTACTATTTTGAATTTATAATTGGACGTACCAGTTTGCATTCATACGTATTACCTGTTTACTTGATTGCATTTTCGACAACCTTTGTGCATTCAAAAACATTACAACCAAGTTGTTTTCGTGTAGAAATACACTTGTTATATTGTATGTTCCATCAGCAAACCAAAATACATATGAAACAGCTTTTCCTAATTGTTCGTCTTCGTTGGCATCTTGAACTCATGATCCTTGATGAATGTGTTGATCAGATGTGCTCTAAACCTTTAGACTTTGACCATTGTCATCTTATCCGTGATGAGTTCACTTTCAATGGGAATCTCCTCTTGATGAACTGTTATTGTTATCAGGTCTAACAGTAGTGTCAATATCTCACTTTTCATCTTTGATATCAAAGATCAGTTTTATGTCCATTAAAGAAATTTTGATACCGCCTTTCTTCAAGTGAAATGCTTCAACTTTTGGAAGACATTTTTTGCAAATCTATCGTAGAAACACATCTCTTTTTATGCATTTTCCTTCTTTTGCATTCTTTATCAAGTGCCAAAAAGGTATCAACTTCAGCTTCTCTTTCTGCACCTTTGTAAATTATTTCCCCTTCAAAATCGTGAACAACGCTGTCAATGAAGAGCGATATTGGGCTTTTGACATTTTCGCTGAATATATATAAATTTATGAAGTAATAAAGAGAAGGTTAGTGTCAATATTGTCACTAGGCGTACTAATTTTTTTTCAGAGACGTAGTACCTATTTTTTTACACAGATGTATTAGAATTTGCACAGTACTGATTATGCACAGACGTACTAATTTTTATACACATACGTACTACTTTTTTTTTCTTTTTGTAACAGGCATACTAGTTTTTTACATGATATTTTTTTGACTTGGTTTTTCACAGACGTTCTACATTTTGTGTAAAGACGTACTACTTTTCTTTTTCTTTTTCTTTTTTGTTTAGCAATATTATTTTTCATAGGAAATTGTTTGACTTGGTTTTGAACAAACATACTACATTCTGCACAAAGACGTGCTACTTTTTTTTTTTTTTTGAACAACAATACTAATTTTTTACGGGATATTTTTTGAGTAGGCATACTATACTTGTTTTTCCACAGGCATACTACATGATGTTTTTGCTCAGACGTACTAGTTGTTTCATAATGGTTGTGTTTCACAAGGGGTACTAATACTTGAAAATTGATTGTTGTTTTCTTCTTTGAAATTGACTGACGTATTAGTTCATGGTTGCATACATGCATGTTTCCTCTGGCATCCCAGTACATCGAAATAAATTTTCGTTTCGACATAATCGTCAAATCGTATTTAATTACACCATAACACAGCAATCATTGTTGATTTTAACCTAAATTAGATCGAATTGACATCAAAAACACACAAACCAAACATTGAAATCGAATTTGAGTTTGCATGAACCCTAACCTCTCGATTTGATACAAAATCTTAAATTTGATGAGACGTTCGGTGGTATTTGGACTTAGATATGAGGCCGAATGAGTTTGAATTGTGTGAAATTTGATGGGGAACCATCGTCGAACGTTGTCTTCGTCGTCACCAGTGAGAATTAAGTCGTGGAGAGAGAAAATTGTGACATGAAAGTGAGTACAGGATAATGGTGTAATTTGATTTACATATGGGACCTCGAAAGAATAAATTTTTTTTAGTGATATCTCCTTCAAATAAAAACATTTAAATGGTATTTTTCAGAAAAATTCCCTAAAAAATTCTAACAAGACTTTTCTTTCAAACCTAATCTATTATATAGAGCTTTAAACAGAAACTTCCTTTTAGCCCATCTTAAAGGCATCAATTGAAGGTGGCTGGCATTTTTTATAGAACCTCCATTCCACGGGGGACTCCTCGTACGTCCAATTCGGTTTACTCTTCGGGACCCGGCCGAGTTCCCCTCCCTATCATATGGTTGACTACCCCCGTAGGAAACACGCTCATAATGTTTGGTTTTTCGCACAAAAAACTACTGCCTGCCTCGCCTGGTCTTGTTTCGCGTGAATCATAAAGCGAAGTTAATTGCCTTCGAACCATCCGCCCTACCTTTCCGAGTTCCGATCTCCACCGTCGGCGATGGATTCTGGCGGCAAAGCCGGCGAAGCCTCCCCCTCGGCGACGACCCAAACCCTAGCGTTTTCATCGGGAAACCCTAGAATCGAAGAGACCAGAGGCGTCATGCACTTGTTCCGTGACGAAGTCGCTTCATCCTCTTCGCATCTACCCGTAAATTTTTCGTGATTTGCTCAGATTATGGATTCGTGTTTTCTATCAAGTACCAAGAAGTATCAATGCATCGTTCATGTTAAGTGCAAGCTAAGTTTTGATCTGAACATAAATTTTTCTTGGTCGAACATCTGAACATAGTTTTTTGTTCAATTAAATTCTCAACGCAACGAAGGAGATGAATGTGTTGATTGTTTAGTGATAAAGGAGGCAAGGGCTTGAAAACCTTTGAAATGTGATTAGCTGCTTAGCATTCTGATAAAGATAATGATTTGATTGTGCATAGGTATCAGCCGCATTCTATCGCGATTTCTGAGTTAGTAAATGCTCCTTGTTTGCTCAAGTGAAGTTGTGATAATGTCAGGTGGGAAGAAAACCTATTGTATGTGTGCTCGGTGTGCCGAATCACATGACCTATGCGGATTTCTGCCAGTTCTGTGGTGCTTTTATTCAACACATGCTTGAAATGCGTATTGTCAGGTGCTGATTTGTTATTGATTTGGTTATTCTAGACGATGAAGTCATTGGTTACCTGGTTTTCAATATCTAATTCTATGTTTTGGTGTTCTAGGAACGATGAGATGGAGGACAAGTACAGTGCTTTGATAACATTCGACTCCCAGGATTCGTCGGATGGCTTCTACAAGCATTTCAAGGGGCAGCGGTTTTCGTCATTTGAGGTTTGATTTTTGTTAATTGGTGGAATCAACTCTACAAAAAGTTCGAACCGATAGTAGTAGGCCCATTCCCATTATATTATTTGTATCTCAACTCTCCCCCTCACGCAAAAGCCCACTTGGGTTTTTGCATGGACAAACATCACAAACATAAATATAATAACTGAGGGTTGGAGGATTTAAACTCGTGACCTCATTGTCAGATCTGTTTTGATATCATGTCATGGAATCAACTTTATCAAAAGTCTGAACGAATCGTAGTAGGTCTATTATATTATTTATATCTTAACAATTAACCAATATGTAACTAATGTCTTGGCGATTCTTAATCGGATGTTTTTAACACTTTTAGAGTTAGAATTTCCGCTTTTGCATATTGACGTTGTGGGATTTTGCAGCCGGAGACTTGTAATGTGCTTTTCTTGATCGATGTGCAATACACTGGATCTATTGAGCATGGGCAAGCTTCCTCTGTGACATCATCTGAGCAGCCTACTTGTCCTGTTTGCTTAGGTTTGTTCTTCAATCATAGGCACACATTTTGTGTGTGCAATTTTTTTTTGTTAAAAAGAAGAAGAAAAGGAACCATGCTTCTGTTGAACCTGAATGTTTTTTAATCCTTTTTCCCCATTATCCTGCAGAGAGATTGGACCAGGAAGCTGGTGGGACTTTAACAACTATTTGTAATCATTCATTCCATTGTTCCTGTATCTCTAAATGGACAGACTCTTCTTGTCCGGTAAGTTATTCGGCATTTGCTATTTTGTACTGTCTCATCTTTGCAATTCTCCTTCCAATGCATTCTCCGCTAGCATCCTCGCAATCTTTCATTTGTTTTTTTACCATTTCACCTATCAATGCTATCTGCTAAGAATTTTTTTTCATTTTTCTTTTCTAATTTATATAACCCAGCTGTGTGCATGTGTGTATCTAATCCTGCTTTTCCTACCACCAGGTTTGTCGATATTGTCAGCAGCAACCTGAAAAATCAACATGTTTTGTCTGTCAAACATCTGAGGATCTTTGGATGTGTGTGATTTGTGGCTTTGTTGGCTGTGGAAGGTACCTAGTTCATTTTCCTTTCTTGAGATCTTATCATACAGCTAATAGTTCTTGGTTTGAGTGGAAGACCTCATTTTTTTCTAATTTTCTTCAGGGAAGTATGTTGTTTTTATTTTGTTTTCCTGCACATCTTCTTAAAAATATTCTTTTTCTTCTGTTTGTCTACATTGGTTTGATTCAGATATAAAGAAGGTCATGCTACAATGCATTGGCAAGAAACACAACACTGCTATTCGCTGGGGCTAGAAACCCAGCGTGTGTGGGATTATGTTGGGGACAATTACGTTCACCGATTAATTCAGTCAAAAACTGATGGAAAACTAGTAGAGTTGAACCCCCGCTGCTCTCATTCCGGGAAGGGAGACAGCAGCTGTGACTGCAGTGAAGATCCTGGGATTAGTGAAGCTATGTTAAACAGTAAAGTTGAGGCCGTAAGACACCTGGCTTTTGTGTACCTAGATCGTTTCCTTGTAAGCTTTGCTTCATGCTTCAGCTACTAAGATGCAATTTCTTTGTCATTCTTCAGATTGTCAACGAGTATAACGAACTTCTTTCAACACAACTTGAGAACCAAAGATTGGTGAGCTAGTTCCATTAGCGTTGCTGTTAAAATCTGTGTGAAGAGCAGTTGATGTTGATGGCAAGATTCTTTTGTTGCAGTATTACGAATCATTATTACAAGAAGAGAAGAAAGAGATTGAGAAGGAGATAGCTGCGGCCGTTGAACAGGCTGCGAGTACCAACCCGAAGTTGTTGAAGATCAATGCGAAAATTGATAAATGTCTTAATGAGAAGAAGTTTCTTGATGACGTGAGTTTTCTCTCCTGCTTACCTTTGAACTTTGTCAATGATGATGGTTTATTTTGCACAGATCGCAGGTTTTCCATTTTATTCGTATTAAATGTGCGGGAATTGTAGATATTTATTTCTTTTCTTTCCGTTCACCTTGATTACATACTTGTAGGTAAATGAAAATCTCCTGAAAAATCGAGACATATGGAAAGCAAAGTTGACCGAAATAGAGGAAAGGTATGATTTTATTGGTTTAATGAACCAGAACAAGCAGCATCTCATGCTTTATGCTTTCCTTCGCTTCTCTATTTGGATGCCCAGAATGTTTTCATGTCATGGGGAAATTAATGAGAGGTTTCACATACCTTTTGAGTAGATTCATCTTGCATTCTCGTAAAATGGTGGTACATGTAACCGCGCGGGGAAGAACTTGTTTTTCTGAGTGATGGAGTTTTTACATTGTACTGTTTGATAAATGGAGGATGAGCATAGAAAGAACCCTGAATAATGGGCATACCTTTTGAGCAATCGAGTGCGTGATATCGTTTTTATTAATCACCCAACATATTATCTCCTGTGGGTCTATCTTCTGGTTATTTTCTTTCTTTTTTGTTTCTGTTGTGGCTTGGTAATGTTGTGGTGGCCTGTACTTGATGTGTTCGAGCTCATTTTCTTCTAGGGAAAAGAATGCTTTGAGGCCAAAGGATGATAAAATTCGTGGCTTGGAGGAGCAGGTATTCATCAATTTGGATGTGGTATTTGTGTAGTATTTTCCTTTTTTGCTCGAGGTTGCATCTTATATAAGAACTAATCTTCTTGTGAAATTCCTTATTTTTCAGCTTCGAGTTCTGATGCTGTGCGTTGAAACTGGAAACAGCTTGGAATAGCCGCCGCCATCAGATGACTCTGTAAGATTTACGATTTCCATGTCCATTAGATAATTTGATGATTGTGCAGTTTTCTTAATGGGTTGGGAATGGATGTTCTTCTGCTTCTTTATTCAGTGGTTTTCCTTTTCTGGGGGGTTAATCCCATACATGTGAAGAGTCCATAGTGAATAAAACATCTTATATTCTTACAAAATCACGTCTTCTAATATGAGGTAGAAGGTAAATCCTGAAGGTAAATCCGCGGATGGTAGGAGGCATTTTGAAACTACCAGCTAATGAATCCAAATATATCCACCAAGAATTGCGTTCTCACAGTTTGGAATTGAATTCCAACTATAAGTATTTGCACATTCAATACAACACAATACATGTTTGGGTCACAGACATAGAGCAAACTGGGAGATGAGCCATTATACAAGCCATGTGAATCTCCTTTATTAACATCCAAATCCAGTCCCCCTTTTCTCCTTTCCATTTAGTTATATCACTATCTGCTGATCTTTTTGTGTGTTTGTCATGGTGCCATTTGTGCGTCCTGTTTGGAATTCTATTACAGCCACATTTTCCTCTTTAAATAGACACCTTAAGCTTCCGAGTCCCGTCCTCAATGAACAGACATGTACTTCTTAGAGGTACTCTTGACTCTTGGGCTAATACTCCATGCCCTTGTGATTTCTATCCTAGCACAAAATTCGCCCGAGGACTATCTGTCGGCACACAATGCCGCTCGGGCAGCGATAGGGGACGGCCCACTGGAGTGGGATGAGGATGTCGCTGCCTATGCCGAAGGCTATGCTGCTAGGAGATCACTGGACTGCAAGCTCGAGCACTCCTCCGGACCATACGGCGAGAATATTGCAGTCGGTCCACGTGAGTTGAGTGGGGTTGACGCTGTGAAGTTATGGGTGGACGAGAGGTCTAGTTACGACTATTTTTTGAACTCATGCTTATGGGGACAATGCCTGCACTATACCCAAGTTGTGTGGAAAAAGAGTGAGCGTTTAGGGTGCGCTAGAGTCGAGTGCCCAAATGGCTATGCTTTTGTTACCTGCAACTATGATCCACCTGGGAATTATGTTGGCGAGCGCCCCTACTAAGTTGTACGTTGGATCATATGAACCCTGCCCCTACTGAGTTGCACATCGCTTCAGGATTAGTCTAGGTTTGTTTGTTGGTATATGTGTCGAATGTCGTTGTTATGCTGTCATTTTCGAGTAAATCGGTGTATAGAGTATGTACTTAAATTGCAGATTGGTTGCATGATCATGCTTTCCGTTCGTTCTGGTGTTATTATTACCATCTGATGGATCTAAGATCCTGACGGGCCCACTGAAGATTGTGATTGTTGTATATTTGTGTTGCAACTCGATGTTATAACTGTTTTCCTGGCTTTGTGATTGATTTCCTTAATCCCTGAAGCATTTGATTGTAGTTGATATGCTTAACTTCATTTCATATCTTCTGATATTCTTCTGAGTCTTTTGTGGAAAATCAGATATTGATTTCATTAGAAAATGTCCTCTTGTGCTCCTTTGGTGTGGACTAGGCTCTGTTAAACATATCGCTTCTGTGATTTTTCCTGATTAGACTTCCCTTTCGTCTTGTGTTTCGATTTCAGATGGCAATGGAGGTTCTGCCCCTCACGTCTGAAGGCTCGACCTAGGAGATCCCGCCCTGACCAACTCGTCCCTAGTTACAGTCCGGCCTCATCTAGAGCCTCGACCACCTTCAACGGACTACGTCCTGGAGGAGCATTAGACTCTTGACGCAGGAAGTCTGCATCAGAGTAAAGCCAGCATAGTCACTTTTCATGGTAGCACTGGCTCTTGTTGAGTGTACATGGACTAATTATATACTAACATTTTGATATGACCTTGAGTTTTTTTATCTCGGCCAAGATCAACATGGTGTTTTGTGTTATAAGAAGACTCGGGGTGTGAAACATACCCCTTCTTTTCAGTAAGAATGCTTATAGATTGTTATAGTGGAGCTCTATAAAAATAGAAAAAATCTTTACTCACTGGCCTAGATTTGTTAGTTTACCTTAGAAATGTCTATTTTTCCTAAATTCGACAAAGTTGTATTAAACCCACTGTCGCAAGCTAGTTCTAAAAAGGGTTATCTTGACTCAGACTTGAATCTGTTAAAGTTTACCTGTTTGCTTGGCGAACAGTTTGTGAAACATTAGTATGGGTCTGGTAAATACACAAACTTGGAGAATGTGTTAGGTAATCTGCCCATAACTAATACCAACTAGTTTAGCATAGATACCCGTAACCGATAACGGAATGCTTCATAACTAATGTGTGATGAAGAGTAGAGAACGTCTTGGACTGTGAAGAGATGCCAATAATGGATACTTGGAATGCAACAGGTGATGGTGTAAGGAACCCATCAAGATTCTTTGCACATTGGCATGTTGATATTGACAAGCATTTCATTGCTTCTTTCAAAAGATATTACTTCCTTGATACAAGGGCTTTGCTTTCATTGGTTTACCTGCTCATCAAGCTGTAAATACTACGCACATTATATATAGTCTAACTACATCACCCGACCACATAACCTCAATTTATCACATACATAAATTTTCTTCGGCGTCTGAAGAGAGAAAAGGAAGAATGGGAAAATGTTTCAGGAACAGAACTCTTGTCGCGTTGCTCAGCGCTATATGTTTCATCCAAGTTCTTTTTGCTGCTAACATGACATCATGGACGTTCGACAGTGATTTCAACACAGTATGGGCTCCTACTCATGTCAACACCACCGCCGATGGCAAATCCATTAGCTTGAAGCTTGATCGAGATTCCGGCAAGTGTCTACTTGGCTGCGTTTGTGAGATAGAAGAATAAGTTGTGTTCCTTCGCATCATGTTTTTTTGGCTTTTGTTGGCATTTGCAGGTGCTGCTGTTGTATCCAAGGATAAGTTCCTGTTTGGGCAAATGGATATGCAAATAAAGCTGATACAGGGTGATTCGGCTGGAACAGTCGTCGCCTTTTATGTAAGAACACTATGTATTTCTTTTTATTTCGTTCAGTCCATGGTCTATTCAGAATACATGGATGTTATGTGATATCGGAAATGCATATTTTCAGCTTGCCTCAGATCAGCAAAACCGCGATGAACTAGATTTCGAGTTCCTTGGAAACCTGGAGGGGCAGCCTTATATTCTTCAAACAAATGTGTTTGCTGATGGATATGATAACAGGGAAGAGAGGATCAATCTGTGGTTCGACCCGACCAAAGACTTCCATACTTATTCAATACTTTGGAACATCTATCAGATTGTGTAAGTCTTGGATCTTCTTTCTTCAAATAGTACTAATTATGATTTGACAAAGTCATACTAGCAAGCAAACGAGCCTGGAACACGCATGAAGGATAATGCAGGGTTTTAACACAACCAATCAGCCTAATTTCTTGTCAAAACTTAAGAGTTAGTTCGAGAGCCTCTCATGGTCATCATGTAAAGATTTAACCTCAGTGGAGCTATAACATAGTGGATTGAGTCTATACGTTGATTGCTTTGCAACACAAATTTATAAAGGCTTTGTGAAAAATTCATACAATAAGCTTTGTAAAACATAGATGAATGTTAACTATTGTATTTTCTTATGCTAGATAAACATTACGGAGCCTTAACATGCGCTTTCTTTTTAATACGTAAATAAACCATATCTGTGCATTGCAGGTTCATGGTAGATTGGGTGCCAGTTAGATTATACAGGAACCACAAAGACAAGGGAGTTGCATTCCCAATTCAGCAGCCGATGAGCATCGAGGCCAGCATATGGAATGGCGAGAATTGGGCGACAGAAGGCGGGAAGATCAAGATCGATTGGACAAAGGCTCCTTTCATAGCATCATTTAGTAACCACAAGATTGATGCCTGTGTTTGGAAAGGTGACCTGAAGAACTGCAGCGCGGCAAGCTCGACGAACTGGTGGAATCAAGAGAGTTTCAGTTCCTTGACATGGAATCAGAGGAGATTGTTCAAATGGGTTAGGAAGAATCACCTCGTCTATGATTATTGTCAAGACAGCAAGAGGTTCAATGGCACGCTTCCAAAGGAATGTTCACTTTCAAAATACTGATCACAGCATGAAGTATAGTTAAAGGATAGCTAACCAGCAAAATGTCATCTTATAGTGGAAATGTGATTGTTTACAAGTTGAAGTGTGAGGCACGGTATTTTCCAATTGTAGGAAAAAAGAGTAGTTATACAAAATCACGTTACCAAAACTCTTAATATATGATATATTTCTTGAAATTGATCTTAACATTAAGTATATGTCAATTTGATTATGATTTATTCATTTTCATGTTTTATTGGATAAAATGTCGTTCACTGTCTCAACTTAGTAATCTTTCATTACATGTTCGTAAGATATGTCTGTCTAATATGTGTTCCAAACCTACTTTCATAAGTCAAACAACATGAGATTTGTCATAACTTGGAGGAACAACATACTACACTCATATAATGGGTTGGTGATACATACACATAGCGTGTGTTGGGTCATCTCCCACTTTGCCCAGTGCCACTCTTGTCCTTTGCCTCATCTCAGCTCAACACAGCTCACTCAGCAGCATATTCAACTCTTCTTCTCCGTGCTTTCACTGCATCCATTCACTACTCTGCTCTCCACCATTAAAGCTCTCCTCATCCACCACTCTCTATCTATCTCTCTCCTTTCATGGTAAAAAAATCACTGTGAGGTGATTTGTGATTTACCCTTTCGACTCCAGTTTCCACTTCACTGCAAACCCAATTGGCTCAAACCCTGAAAGCTCAAGAAACACAAACCCTAATTCCCAAAAAACTTAGATCTTTGTGTTTCAATTGTGGGTTTGTGGGTGCTTGATTTGCTGTTTCTTGAGGTAAATTCATCTGGGTTTCTGCTAATGTTCTTGATTTTTGGTGTTGTGCTTTGCATTGCTGCCACTGGGTTTTCCAATTGTTTGGTCGCAAACTCATTGCTTTTGCTGTGAATTTTGATTTTTCACTTGGATTCTGTGACGGAGGAGTTACTGGTTGGGTTTCTTGGGCTTTTACCTTTCGCTTGGACTTGGTCTTCTAGGGTTAGCTACCACTAGTTCACTTTGCTGTAAATCTCTAGCTGCTTCTTTTATTCCTGTATATTATATTATTTTTATTATCTTTAGGGGCTTGTTTGCAGAAAATGGTTTGTGTATGCTAATTGAGTTACTCCCATAGTATTCAATTTCGCGATTGTGATTGGGGTGTGTTGTTTCACGAATGGAGTGCAAGTGTTTCTGTTACTGTGTCACGTTGTTGACATTTTGGCTTATGGAATCATCGGAAAGAGATCCTTGTCTAGGGGCCGAAATGAAGTGCAGCCAGTGAACTAGATGACGCGGTTGATTGGTTTGGTTAACTTGGCTTTTTTAGTCTCCCAATCAGCTTAGGACCTAGGAGAAAGATCTTTCGTTTCTCTTGTCATAGTGGCTCGAGCTTGATGTCTTGTGCACTTATCCTCACTGATCTCGTCGAGGAAATGGGATAGCATCCAATCTTAGGCCTTGTGTTTGGTGTTTCGACTTCCGAAGTAGAAGAAACTCCAGTAAATGTCTAAACATTTGTGCGGGATTAATTCTGTCGATAATGTTTCTGCGGGGGTGCTACACTGCTTTTAGATATGCCTGGATAGAGCTCTTCTAAAATCTATGGGGTATATAGAGACCAGACCTAGTAGTCCCCAAGGAGATTTTGAATTTCGACCGGAGAGATCCCTTCCTTTGATTTGCATGGCAAATACAAGTGCATACAATGAATCATCACATGTTCGTGGACTAATTCGGCATGTCATGTAGGCATCTGTATCTAATGGAATTTTCATTTAAGCAGGTCTCCAGCTGTGCTTCAGGAAATCTTACCATGTATAAGCAGTCGCCGAGTAGGAACTATAGATCCAAAGGCATCAAGGTCAAGCATGTTCTTCAGATCTGTCTCTTGCTTGCTGTTTGCTTCTGGCTACTCTACCAGGTGAAGCGTTCTCATGAAAAGAAGAGAGAATTCGATGAGAAAGGAACGAAACTTGTGGCAGATATGGAGAGAGCTGGTGAAATCATGAAGTTTGGGAGAAAGGATCTCTCTAGGTTGGACAAT